>JASDQU010105258.1:230491-278133 GCA_032191745.1 Picea mariana
ACAGAAGTAAGGCCTAAGGCCCCTGCTTAGACAGAAAAGAGCTGTGTGCTTTGTTCTCTGTTAGATAGAGTTTATTGTTTCTGCATTATTATTGTTTCCATGAAAAAGTATTGATACTGAATCTCTGTTGAGAATAAGGGTTCTGTTCTCTGACTGCAAGACAGTTGTTCTTTCCCATTGCAATGATGTTTTGAAATGTAATCCAGTATTCTTAGTTTAACTGTGAAGAATTGCAATTAGGAAGATTTCTTTCTTGTAATCGAATTCAGAACTTCAGTTCACTTCAGCAATCATAGATAGAATGATTTCATTACTACAACACTAAATGCTTTTGGAATTGAGCATATACAGTGCGTGGCTATCTTTGAAACAAAAGACTTCCCTGGGTTGATAATTTATGTTTCACTTAGTTGTTTAAAATTAATTAAGAAATTATAGTGACCAACATCTGTCAGAGGCCCTTTTGTATGTTCCATCGGGGATGTCTAAGTTTGACTTTGCTCCAAAACTTATTCATGAAATTTTGCAAAGATAATGACTCTTTGGTGAATGGGAATGAAGTAAAGGACTGATTTTTGTCTCATCTATCTTAATTATCATCTTGGTGGCTTTGATTCTGTCTCTACATTCATTTCAACAACTATTATATTTAGAAAATCATATAAATAATCAATTTTCCAGCAAGCTTTTATTTCTAAAAATACTAGCCTAAGCACTTGTAATTAATACTTGTGAGTTAGGATATTAATTTTGATGGCTATAAACATAGGGTGGCATTCCCATCTATTTTCTTTTGCCAAGGAAAATTTGAAAATGCTTGAGTAAGATCATTTAATATATTTTCCTCAACATTTATTTGGTGACCATACTGGGGAGATCTTCAATATCTATCTAGTTAATTTTTATACTCGATAATCATTGAATACATCTATTTTTCTGATATTGATTTTTTGACTGTTTATTTCTTAATGATCGTTCCTGTTGCAAGGCAGTCCAATATTCATCCCGGTCTTCAAGATCATACCAACATTGGTTTGAACCTGTTTAACACCATTTTAGACACTTCCAATACTCGTGTTGAGATTAATCATTCATGGGAAGCAATTGAATGAGATATTAGTGATCAACAATGATTGGAAGCTAGACGTAGACATCCTAGAAATCAACAGTAACCTTCTTGTTTCTTCATTTTTGGCCTTTATTTCATGTCCTTGGACTCTCGTGTTTCTAGAAGAAGAAGAGGCTTATCACCCAAAACTAACCCTATTGTTGAAATAGGAAGAAGAAACGTTGTGTTATCTACCCAACAAGGTGCTCTAACGAGAACTTTGTCTGATTCTTCCAGTTAGTATTTCTCTCCCTCACCTATCATCCACAAGATGGCATCTATTGGTGGCACTGGAAGTGATTCCTCTTCTCAGTATTCATCTTCGTCAGTGATTGGTAGCTTATATAGCCACCATATCCCTATCCAATATACCACAAATCACACCAAAGTCATAAACAAATATGGGATTTTTCAGTTTGAAGAAGATGCCACAACCATACTGTTGGCCCTTGACCAAGTTTTGAGGATCCTTGGTCATGTTTGACCTATTTTTGGGACTTCGACAGGTTGTCGAAGGTGGAGTGCAAGACAAAGAAGAGATCACGAGATCTCAACCCCCTTTTAGGCCTTTTTGGGTTTTGGGATTATGTAACAGGTATGGGAATGTCGACCCATGGGTTTACCCATGTTTAGGCCTAATTTTGTAATGTATAAATAAAGTAGCGAGGCGATGTAAAAAGATGGAGAAAGGGGGGTGCTAAGTGCTAGAGTTCAATCTATGTGATCGAAAGTGCCAAGTGTTGAGTAGAGATTTCTTTTGTGCATATTGTATGAGGCTTCCAGAACTCAGTGCAAGCGAGTGTAAGAGATTGAGAAGAGGCTTAGTGTTGTAACCTAGCCCAGACAAGGAGGATCTAGCAAGGCGTGCAGATCTTATGTCCTCTGCGGAGTAGGGTTTTTGTGTCTCTGTGGATGTAACTGATTGAAGAAGTTAATATAGAATATGAAGAGTTGGTGGACGTAGCCCCAGGGTGGGGGTGAACCATGTATATGCTGTGTTTCTTATATCTGTGCGATGTATTGATGTGTTTATATGTTTACTTTCTTAGTTCTTTAATATATATGAATGGTAGATAGATATGTTAATGCTATGTGTTTAATAGTATGGATGAATACTAGATGTGGCCTATGTGGATGTGCTTAGTGCTTGAATATAGTAGATATGGTTAAATACTGCAATGCCTTATAATTAGGGTGTAAATTCGTTGTAAACTAAGAATGGATATTGATGAACTATAACTGTTAAGTGCCCTGTTAAGGTGTTACAGTCACAGATCTGTGTCCCAGCTAAGGTTGCAGAGAATGGAGTCCTGCAACCACCCCTACCTCTACCTCGAGTGAGACTTCATCTGCTTCGCAGGTGTTTCTGAAAGGGATGGTAGTTAGGGTTTTGTTGGTACGTTGTTGTAGCATTGAACCCTGGGTCTACCCCTATGCCAACAAATGGTTCTGTTGCCAGGACCGATTCTGTGATTGCTGGGAACTAAGGAAAAAGAATCTTTGTGCAAAGATCTGACCTGAAACTGTGAAAGCTCCATGCATAGATATTTTTCCCTAGTACGTAGCATTCCACTTGACCTATGAATATCTGTGCCAAGAAGAAGGGTTAGATATGAAGAAAAGAGGTAAGATTTGAAAGCTATGTGCTCTAAGAAAGGTAAAAGTGAGGACTTTTTTTTTTTTTTCTTAAAGAGGTAAGATCTGCAAGCTCTGTGCTCTGATAAAGGTAAGAATAGTGAAATTTTTTAGATCTGGAATCTTTGTGCTCTGTTGAAGATAAAATTAGTGGAAATTTTTGTTTCTAAAGTATGGATCTAGGTGTGTTTGATCAGATTTGTCCTAACTTGAAAACTAGGGCACTGATAGATGAAAGAAGATTTGATATGAGTAGATTTGATAATAATAATGAAATATATGTTATACCTATGCATAGAGAGAATGTTTAGACTAACAAATGGATGCAGGATCCTAGAAATAATTTTTTGCAGGTTAGATACTATGATCCTAGTGCGTAGTATAGAAAAGGTTGGGGATCATTTAAGAGAAAACGAGGATTAACCATTTGTTACAATTGTAGAAGACCGAGACATCTGACTAAGGAATGCCCTGGTAGAATATCTAATTGTCTTTGTTGTAGAGATATGGACCATGAAGTATTGGATTTCCATAGAATGGGTTCTAAGGTTGAAAAAATGAATATGAACCAAGAAAACCCTAAGGCAGATCCAGAAACTGATATTATGGCAGAACCCCAGAAATAATCAGAAAAAGTATTGGTACAGATGAAATAAACCCTAAATGACCATCGACATATCATCTTATCATAGATCTTAAAAGAAAAAGAGTGCATTGAAGAAATAATAGGAGAATTCGACATTGACTGTGTTCTGGATGAGGAAACATAGGTGAATATCATGACAAAAAGAACTTGGGAACTTTTAGGGGAGCCTGCTATGATTCCTTCATTGGGAGGAATAGGATTATTCAGAGGAAAATTGATAACCCTATGTGGAAATCTCATCCAGATATCTATGAATGCCAATGGAAGTTTGACAGAGGAATATTTTGAGGTTGTTAAATTTATTGAGAACAACGCTCCATTTACTATGTTACTAGGAAAACCTTGGATCAGGAAGGACCAAAATAGAAGGAAATAAGAAGAAGTCTTAGAGAAGAAAAAGTAATAATTAAAAGATTTCATGACTAGGAGGATCACACAGTTCATTGAAGAACAAGAGAACAGATCGAAGCTACTTAGGACTAGAGAATTGGATGTCGAAGTTGCAAGAACACAAGAAGATTTACAAAATACTGAAGTACCTATCCCAGATAGAGAAGAAGTATTACCCTTGAATCTTAGGAAAGAATATCAACAACGTGAAGTTACTATGACAAAAAAAGACAAGAATCAGAATGGAAAGAGGAATAATGAGATGAAGCTCACCAGAAAGAAGGCTTGGAATATCAGCAAGAAGAGAGAAAAGATCAAAAATTTATAGAAGGGTCCATAGGGAACTTCGCAAAGGGAAAATTTACAAAACAGGAACTTCGTCGGGATATCAGAACAACGTCACATGGCACTTCGCCATAGCGAAGAAATATAGTCGTTGGGAATAGTATAACCATTAGAACGACACCCCAAATGGGTAGAGAGGAATTTATGGTCAGACACCTCACCATCAAACCGTTGGGACCGCGTCATAACAGGAAAAACAGAGTTAATGGACACTTCTCGCCCGTTGGAGAGATTCATTGCTCTGTTATCTATTTATTCTGTCAAACCTTGAACCGAGAACACTTTTGATAACCATGAATATGATCCCGCATATTAGTTGATTCTACACATTGATCATCGCGCTATCACCATCCATCCCATTGCATTGACTAGTTACTCTTCAAATCCGAGAGATTCAACCATGAGCACGTATGTCCGAAGAACTTAGCGCAGTCGAAGAGTCTGTGAATGAGGTACTCATTGACCTCATGACTGAAAGAGTAATGTTTGAAAGAGTAATGTATGTGGGTGTACAAGTGTCATCGATGAGAGGAGTGCAAGCCTCTCCATCGACTGCTCTTGGATCCAGGCCATCCCAACCAACAACAGAGAACAAAACCAAGCACAAATATGACCTAGAAAATGTGAATCTGATCCCAATTACATCCCACCTCTGGCCGGCGTGGTGAGTCGAGATAGTGTGCCAAGCTATTTTGAGTACACCATGGTTATTTTGTACCTCCCAAAGGGGATACACATAGTAAGAGCACAGCAGGACAAGATCACAACGTTGAAGTTTAGCAACTTCAACCTCGGAGATCGCAATAACCATAACAAGTTCACCCCATACAGATACTTGACCAAGATGAAGGGGAAGAATTCAAAGATAATCCCCCAGCCATGGACGATGAACCTCATGTAATCCACCCTGTTGAATGTAATGAAAATCCCACACTTCGGAAGGCACCAGGAAGTTAACGCCTATGTCAAGATACTACTTTCATGTTACCATGGCGTCTACTTATGGCTCGACTTCCGCATCACATTCAATCTGATGTTGATCCATAGGTTCACAGGATTGAGTATGCAAGGACCTGATCTGCAGGACTTCTATCCAGGAAAAGACACATATCACGCACTAGCACAGAATATCAAGGATATATACGACGATGTTGATAAGGGGATATGAGGCTACAAGGTAGATTCCATCCAGAATGGTGCAGTGCATCTAGCATGTCAGTTAATTGTAGGGAATCTAGTAAGAAAGAACCGACCCACGTAGGTCACGAGATTTGTCATTGACCTTGCAGGTAAGTGTGTGGAAGGTCTATAGATGAACTGGGCGAAGTACCTAGTTAATCATCTTGAACTAGACTACCACGAAGCATAGGATCAGGGCTATGAATTCCATTTTAGCTGGCTCTTGATCCTCATCGTGCTTGTTTCTTGGGAAATTCTGGAAGGTACGACCTTCCAGGATATCGAGCCATTCGAGTCGCTCACTGTGAAGTTCACCACACTCTGGTACTCGAGTGATATGAGAAAATAGTGGCAGTCGAATGTTCTTTTTCACACGTATTACCTCCAGCTGAAGAGAGTCCTTGAAATTTAACCTCGCATGACTCCAAACACCCTACAAAGGTTCCTACCCCTGATGAAGTTCTGTGCAGATCGACACTTCATCTACATTATAGCACGAGAAGATGAGCATAAGAAGGAACTTCAATCATACTACAAGCTCATGGAAGAGGAACTTGAGGATATCACTAAGGACTAGTCGACAAACCTCCTTATTCCTGCAAATCTTGCAAAGATGTCTGAACCTGACAGTCTAGAGATCACGAAAAAAGAAAATGATACACCCAGACCTAGTAGAAGGAAGAACACTGAAGAGGTCCAAGACTTAAGAAACACCTCAGGAAATACTGCTTCAGTATCACCTGAACGAGGGGGCGATGATGAAGTAGAAGAGATAAATGGAAAAGAAGATAAACAAAAACAAGGAAATGTAACACCACCTATAGATGAGACCAATCCCCTGAAGAAGAGGAAGATTTCTCCCCCAAAAAATTCTTCCCAGAATAAATCTAGAGCCACCGTGACCAATATGCAGACTGTACTCACTACCGATGATTTTGATTTCATCATTGCATCCCTAAGCGATGCCTCGCAGGAAATCGTGGAGAAACAAGAATCCAAGCAGGAGGAAATGTACAATATAATTGAGGTCGAAATCCAAGGGGTGCAACAGGCCCTTCAATCCAGTCATGCAGTGTCTACTGCACCCCTACCATCAAGAGAACCAGAGTTGGGAGATGAGCCATCCCAACTCTGTCGACTAGCAGATGCAACCAAAGATCACCTTCGTCAAGAAAAAGAAGAAACAGAACAATCCACCTAGGCCTTGAATAAAGTGCAAGGAGTACTCATATAACAACGTCGAGTTGCAGAGCAGGGGAAGGTTTCTCTTTAGATGAAGTTTGAAAAGGAGAAAGCACAGATTCGACAAGAAAAAAAACAATTTCTCGTAGAGAAACTCAAAATGAAAGAAGCAGTCAACATAGAACTTCAATCTATGACAGGCTTAGAGCCACAAGTAGAAGACTAAGTCACACATCAGGTAGAGAATCTTACGAAAGATATCCAGTAGCTACAACAAATAATAGCAAACTTAGAGCTCTGCACAATGCCCGACACACCGCAGGATGTAAGGGATCAAAGAGAATCAACTTCCTGAAGCATAGTTGAAAGAATCAAGGGCCTCACCATGGAATGTAATAAATTGAGTGATCGTAGTGCCTAGACATATGAGCGACTCACTAAGAATCCAGAAATGAAGACAATGGAGTCACAACTCCAAGAGGTAAAGTATCAAGTAGAAACACTACAGTCGCAGTTGAAGCCCCTGTTAGCTATTGAAAGGATGGAGCGATCCCAAGAGCAGTGCACAGCCCAGCAACAGGTCCGCACCATTCAAAGAAAATTCATGGGAGTGACTCAGAGGCTCCAACCTGTATAAGATGGGGCTTACCAACTGTTCACAGAGATCGAAGGTCGAGGAACAGAACTGGAGGAAGTCGTCACTGTATCTGAACAATGCCTAGAGGGACCTATCAACGAAGAAATCATACAAGAGTTTGTTGAACAAGAGGTCATGGCACAACAACAAGTCGAAGAAACTCGATCCAAGATTGAGGCTTTTGAAACTAAGCTACCCAGATAAGAGTGACTTGAGATGAGTCATAGGTAAGTGTTGGGGGCTTGCTGACCCTTGACCAAGTTTTGAGGATCCTTGGTCATGTTTGAATTATTTTTGAGAATTCAATAGGTTTTCGAAGGCAGAGCGTAAGATGAAGCAGAGATCGTGGGATCTCAACCCCCTTTTAGGGATTTTTGGGTTTTTGGATTATGTAATGGGTATGGGAATGATGGCCCATGGGTTTACCCATGTTTAGGAATGATTTTGTAATGTATAAATAAAGTAGATAGGCAATGTAAGAATATGGAGAAAGGGGGGTGCTATGTGCTAGAGTTCAATCTATGTGATCGAAAGTGCTAAGTGTTGAGTAGAGATTGCTTTTGTTCATACTGTATGAGACTTGCAAAGCTAAGTGGAAGCAAGTGTAAGAGATTAAGAATAGGCTTAGTGTTGTAACCTAGCCCAGGGAAGGAGGATCTAGCGAGGTGCGCAGATCTCCTATCCTCTGCAGAGTAGGGTTTTTGTGGCTCTGTGCATGTAACTGATTGAAGAAGCTAATAAAGAAGATGAAGAGTTGGTGGATGTAGCCCCAGGGTGGGGGTGAACCACGTATATGTTGTGTTTCTCTTTTTTGTGTGATGTATTGATGTGCTTATATGTTTAATTGCTTAGTGCTTTGATATAGATGAATGGTAGATAGATATGTTAATGCTATGTGCTTAATAGTATGGATGAATACTATATTTGGCCTATGTGGATGTGCTTAGTTCTTAAATATAGTAGATCTCCTTAAATACTACAATGCTTTGTAATTAGTGTGTAACTGCATTGTAAACTAAGACTAGATATTGATGAACTATAACTATGTTAAGGTGTTATAGTGACAGATCTGTGTCCTAGCTAAGGTTGCATACACTGGAGTCCTGCAACCACCCCTACCTCTACCTCGGGTGAGACTTCATCTACTTCGCAGGTGTTTCCAAAAGGGTCGGTAGTTAGGGTTTTGTCAGTGCGATGTTGTAGCATTGAACCTTTGGGTATTCCTCTATGCCAAAACACACCATGGCATGTGTCCTCTCCTCTTAACCTAGCACCTGCTACTTGTCCACTTCCTAAATTCAAAGAACATCTTCCTAAGTTTTCAGGAAATAACACTGTCACTACAAACGAACACTTGGTGGAATTTTCTAATTCTTGTCACAACATAGGAGCCAATGACAATGATACTTGCATGTGCTTATTCATCAATTCCTTGGAAGGAAAGGATGCATTTGATTTCTTTGACCCTCCTCCTAAGATTCTATCTACTTGGGAGGAGTTAATTTATTGGTTCAAATCCACTTATGGGCAATCTAAAAGCCCATCCGAGAAGCTACAAGAATACAATAACATCACCTGTAAGGATGGTGAGACCATCAAGTCCTTCAACTTGTGTTTCACTAAGCTATAAAATAAGATCCCTAAACTCATTCGACCTCAGAAGCAAGACGCTTTCATGCATTACTACAATGCATTACCTACCCCCTATCATCATAGGCTTGAGGAAAAATCTATTGATAATCTCGGTTATGCTCTGCATACTTGTTTAGAGTATGAATAATAGCTTGAAAGAATTGGTCTTCCTTAGGGAGAATCGGTTAAATAGACAGACATGTACACCCTCTTACAACTATTACAAGATATGAACAATCGTATGATAGAGTATGAGCAAAAGGGGATTGTCTCACCTTTCACCCCTGATGCTTCATCCTCTTATGGACCTCCCTTTAGAAACTCAATTGAAAATAATTTTCATCCTAAAGCTATCTTGCCTTGAAAATAATTTTCATCCTAAAGCTATCTTTCCTCGAAGGAAACCACATTTGAAGTAAGGAAGAGTGCCAGATATAAGATATTTGGTAAAATACCAGAAACTACTATCACTGTTCTAGATTTTGTAGAGCTAGAAGATGTCATGATCATAAATACTAGGAACAAATCTTATGCTCCCAAGGGAAAATTTGATCCTCCCCACAATTCTTATGGCCCAAGATCACCCTCACCCACTGCTATTGTTTAGGTTCCTAAGGTTCCTGACATTCAAGGAACAACTTCCCCTCTCCCCTCTTCCAAGTACAATATCTTGAATCAGTTGGCCAACATCAAAGCAGATGCAACCCTTCTAGACATGGTTTTCATCCCCGAGAAACAGAATCATGTGAAACAATTCATGGAAGGAAAATATTTCGTTGTAGACAACTTCTCTAAAGAGGTGAACAAAGAGAACTCATCTGTAAATAAGGTAGGTGTGCATAACTTTAGGTACCCTGTAAAAAAAACCCCTTTTTATATTTCTGTAAAAATCATGGATAAGATTGCCCATTGTTGCCTCATTGATGGCGGTTTGGGCCCAAGTGTGATGTCGAAGATTATTATGGAAGATCTAGGCTTATATTGTACAAATGAAAATTCCAGGAGCATGATCTCCTATAATAGTCTACAACAAATAACCATAGGCGAGATTAAAGATGTGACATTATTTTTGTGTGCACACCCTGAAATAAGGACAACCATTAGCATTCAAGTAATTGATATGCCAGTAAGCAATTACTCAATCATCTTGGGAAGATATTGGCAAGCTTTAACGGGTGGATACCTCTCACTCGATGGGACACATTTATCCATTCCTCATAATGGTAAAAATATTATAGTCCTTAGAGAGGGAAGGATTTCACCTTACATAGAGAGTGTACCACAACCTAATGTAAACTATATCGAAGAGGACCTAGGAGTGTATTCCATATTTGTTGAGGAAGATAACATTCCCTTGGAACAAATTTATTTAGATGATGGTATGTGGCACATTCACTTTGATGGTTCATGCTCTAATGAAGGTAACATAGCTACAATTATCTTGATTTCTCCTGTAGGAAAAATCCATAACTTTTCTTATAGGTTGGATTTTTCTTGCACAAACAATGTCACTGAATTCGAAGCTTTGTTATTTGGCATTGAAAATGCCTATAATCTTGGTTGTGGTCACCTTTCAATTTTTTGGGATTCTGAGCTTGTTGTGAACCTTGTATGTAAAATTTACTCTCATAGCAAAAACTTTATAAAACGATACAACCAAACTATTTGGGCACTTATCTAGAAACTATTATCTTTCAACATCACTAATGTTAAGAGGGAGTTGAATTCAATGGCTGAACGGTTAGCTATTTTTGCAATCTCTCCTAATCAACAAATTTTTCCACACATGCCTAATTGTACTTTTAAATATCTATATATTCTGCCTATCCCTGACAATATAGAATCTTGGCAGGCCCTCCCTAACGATGAGATAAACTGTGATTTCATTCAAAATAAACCTCTTAAGCCCAAGAAAATTATATCCATATAAGACAACAAGATTCCTAAGGGCCTTAATCCTCTAGAGAGTTCATTTTCATCGAGTGATGTAGGCAATAAGGAGAAACAAATAGAAGAGGTGTCAAGAAGGAAGGTGGTTGAAACCATCCCCTTGAACACGGGGGCACTTGAAGCTTCAAGGAATGTTAAAATAGGTTCCCGATCTTCTCATGAAGAAGAAATGAAGTTTGCCACGCTACTTGGTGGATTTTAGTATGTTTTTTCTTGGTCTTATGGGGATATCCATGGTGTTGACCCTGGTCTTATACAACATGATGTCCCCATCAAGGAAGGCATGAAACTAGTTACGCAAAAACAAATACCTATTAATTCTAAATTTAAAGCAACTATTCAAGGGGAGTTGGAAGTTTTCTTGAAGGTTGGGATTGTTTTTTGGGTCAAGTACCCTGAATGGGTTCCCAAATTGGTACCTGTTCCGAAGGCCACTGATCATATTAGAACCTAGATTAATTTTCGCACATTTAGTCATGCTATTATGAAAAATACTTTTCCTCGTCTTAATATGAAAATGATTCTGTAGCAGGTTGTAGGGTCACAAATGATTCCCTTACTTGACATTCTTTTTGGTTACAATCAAATCAAGGAAAAAGGGGCAGATTCTCACAAAGCCACTCTTATCACCAATTGTGGTACCATGAATTATAAACACATGATTTATATCTTACCCGATGAAAGTACCACTTTTAAAATACCTATACAAACAACTCGTAATGAATTGATCAGTATCCATATCTATCTTGATGATCTAATTGTATACATTAAAGGGATGATAATTACCTCAGAGTTCCAAGTGCTATTGTTGTGTCCTTTCAAAATTTCTTTTGTCTTGGATACTAACTCTTACATTCTAAGGGATTTATAGGAGCAATTTTTTTCCTACAACATTAACGGTTCTCACTTGAAACATGATGTGGGACCAACGTAAAAAATTCTAACGTTGTTTGGTTTTTTCTGTATACTAATAGCCTAGCTCTGCTTTCGTTTTTTCACTATTTTCTTTTCTGCTTTACGATATTTTTACTTATAATTTTTGTTTTTAAACATTTCTTGTTGCTTTTTCATTTTTGTCATTTTATTGCCACTGTTTTAGTTTCACAATTTTATTTTTGTCATGATTTTGTTTCTTACCATCTTTTAGTTTATTTGGTAAAAAATAAATTGTTGGATCAGTTCTTCCATAGTGACACTTCTAAAAGGCATTGTTAGTCAATAAAAATCAAGCTTACACAGTTGTTACAATGTTTCCCCCTAAAAGCACCCTTGAATTTGTTATATGCTTCCACTGCGGCCTAGAAAGAAGTTTTTGGGTTATTTTCCACGTTTGCTTCATTATTTTTCATCCATTTGAGAATTTAAGAGAGAAATTCCATAAATTTTCTCCTTGAAGTAAAGCGCCAATCCCAATTGAACGATTATGCACATAGTGGTAAAACCCCTCATACTTAACACTTTTAATGAGTTATTCCCAAATTCCTGGTCATTTTTCCATTAAAGCCGCTCACTTGCCCCTGTTGCATAATCATTATGGTTATATATTCTTGATATATTGTTCTTGGTCTGTGAAACCATGAGTTATGAGTTCTAATTTGTTGAAAACAAATTTCCCTGTGGAGTCGCCAGTTTGTTGACAATTAAAATCGCAACGAGGTTTTATGCCCGCAATGTATTGCTAAATCCTATTATTATAACCTAATGATCTATCTATAATACTAGTAGGTGGGACCCCCTTGTATATTGGGAGATCAGATCTTGTTCTTATTTCATGTTATGTTGTTGTTGGACACTGCTTACATATTTGAGCATGATTGATTTCAAATTTTGGTTCTATTTGCAACAAATGGGTGATGGAAAATTCATGATATGTGTGAGTGTCTTTACTTTAAACTTTCATATCCATGTAACAAAGGCTTACGTGAATTGTTATTTTTATTGCGCCATGATCTATTATATGTTACACCTGCACAAAACATGTGTTAGTCATGAAATTTAAATATGGAGAAAAATCTAAGCAAGAAATTAAAACTATGCTACTATGCTACACTACATACATTGAAGTTAAGGGATTGTTGTTAGTACTAGCAAATGGGGTTAGTGGCTATTAGATTTATTGAGCTATATGGAAATACATGTGATATGCGCTATAATATGGTTGGCAGTGGTTAATGTGGAATAGGGTGGCACTCTTGGAAATTAGTGGATGTTGGTTTCGATGCATGGTTTAATTGAATGAATTAATGGACTAGTGGGTTGGTGTGTAATAAGGAATTGAATGATTGGAGGATGGAGGCGATGTGAATTTAATGCATGTCACCCCATACCCCTCCCACTGGTCGTCACCCTGGCTATTTTTGAATTGTGTTCGTTGTGGTTAAGCTCTAATTTTCAAGAAGAGGAAGAACTGCTCGACCAAGCTCACGTTTTTAAAGTTTTTCATGGTTACAGGTATGTATTTTCGCCATCCATGAACCTACTATGGTTATGAAATAGATATTGGCTCGGTGATGTATGGGTCTATTCTTTCCTTAAGTCTAGCAACTGTGTAAAATTGTGATATTTTTCTGAAATAAATGGTTGGTGTGGTTTTCATTGCAATAATGTTTGAAGTCATAGTTTCATTGACCATTCCAAGTTTTAGAAGCCATGAAGGCTCTCTATCATCTTTATTGGTCTTGCTTGAAAGGTTTTCATTCAGCCAATATTGGTTAGTTGTATCTATGCTTATTATCACCATACCCTGTCATTTGTTGTTATGGGGTTTGTTGGGTTTGAAACACTTTGTGTCACTATGTATCGTTTCACTTGGGTATGGGTTCGTTCATGTTACTGATGTTTGCATAGTGGGTTATGATGGTTGTTATTCCAAAGGGCTTCCTTGAGGTCGATTTCTATTGCTCGGCTCTGTTTTATCTCAACATTCTTCGGTTGATTGGGAGGACCACGAGGGTTATACCCTACATATTATAAGTGTTGTTACAGGACCAACGAAACCTCTGCTCCTCTGTTCATAGTCTCTCCTATCATGGGAATTGTCACCCTCTCTATGAATTTATTGGTGGTATACCTTGTGTGTGCACCGTTGGTCTCGGGGATTCTCTCCCGATGTTTGGGGTCGATTCTAGTCTCCATGTGTTGGTCCATAGAACAAACCCTTGATTTCTCAAGCCCAGTTTTTGATAGAGGGAACCATTATGTCATGTCGGGTATGATGTCAATTGTTATGAGTTGGTGGTGTATTATCGACAGTGTCGATCACTGGCTCATCCCTATGGATTATTTTGACAATGGTGTTGGTTTTGGTATTTAGTCACTGCATTGGTTATTATGACATTTGAAGTGTTAACCCAACATTAGTTATAATTGGTTAAGTTACAATGGTGCTTCGTGCGTGATGCATTGGTTGTGTGGGCTTCCTACAACATGTTATGTTGAGTTGATGGTTGTTGTGACTATGTTTTTAAATTGACAATGGGAGTATTGCAATTGTGGTAATTATGGCATGGACATCCACTATATATGGTATGGATATTATTTTATCGTGTCATCAAAGATGGTCAAGGGTTTTTAAACAATATGGTTTTGTTGCAATTTGGTCAATTTGTGAGATGAGATCGGGCATACTGTTATTGCCTCATTGTATTGGATTGATAGACCAACATTGTTGATGTTTAGATTCAAAGTAGTTGGACCTGTACAGTTACATAAATTCTCTTGCATTTTGTCAAATGGTCTGTGTATTCCACAACATAGTATGAGTTGAAATGGTTATTGTTGTCTGTGTGTTTAAATAACAAGGTAATATATTTGCACTGAAAATATTGATGGTTGTATTCGGATGTCCATTATATGCATTGTTGAATATCATGCTTCATAGCAAAGATAGGAACATGTTATGTGATAGTAAAATCTCATTACAATTTAATTATTAAATGAATTAAAGGACAAAATCAGGCACGATTTTTGTGTCTCTATTTGATGATTGAAATAATTCATGGGTAGTGGTTGATGAGTTGGCGCTGAGTAGAGTGGAAATAAGTGACTGTGTATTCATTTGGGAATTATTTTAAAACATTAAATGGAAAATGAAAAGAAACAAAACTCTTCTACATGTTGTTGTGGAATGTAGGTTGTCTTGTTTTGGTGACACTTTGTTAAAGATCTGATTACAAACAGTGAGCAAGTTAATGCACATAATTGATTGAATTATACGTAGTAGTTTTTCATTTGATCACAATGATTATTTGGTTGGTGTTATTTCTTTTTATGTTTGATACATAATGGTTTTATGGATTACTTCATTAATTTTATGAATAATATCCACTCTCTTCCCTTCCATTATTTTTCTTTTCTCTATTTACAATCTCCTTGCCTCCCCACATTCATTCTTCACTCCTTGTTCTTAAAATTTAATTATAGTTAAGAACAATTATGTATTGAAGAAGTTCAAAATCGTAGTTTCTTGGTTGGATCACGGTGATATTTTCATTGTTTTTCATTACAGTTGATTGGTTGTTGTCTTTGAGCAGTAACCATGTTTCTTTTCCCCCCTCATTTTATCATGTTTCGCTCAATACAAACCCTTATTATATCCCAAGACCTTTTGTTCACCCCCTGCTCATTGAGAACAGTTAAACAATTTGTATGGATTGGTTTGCACGAGTCTGATATGTTGCTGAGCAAAAGTCTATTTCATAGTTTTTAAGGAGTTATCATGTATGGTTGTAAATGAACTATTTTCTAATCAATCATGCATGTAGGAATGATATTTTTCAGTCGAGGTATCCATGGAAGAGGAAACCATGGGATAGGTAATTGGAATAGAGGCCCAAGAAGGCCAACATTCTCCATACACTTTCATGCTGATTCACCCAAATTCTATAGGATAAAATTATTTTACCTTAAAAGTCGCCAAAATTTTATAAAAACTATGTAAAATTCTTATAAATTTGAATATTTTTACAAAAATATCGCCAAACATTTATAGTTGGCATATTATGGATTAGTAAGATTCACCAAGGTTTCTACATTTAAAAAAAAATTTCCATCCTTAAAATCATCCCTAGTATTCACATTCCCCCTCATGTCTCATTGCAACCTGAGGTTCCCGAAAATGATGGATGGCAAGAGATTGTCCACCCAACAGTCTCCCAACCTCATGGATGGCCTAATTTGTCTTTACCTACTCACTCTCCTAACAATCATATTGTCTAAGCTGCCCCTACCCACTCACCAGTGCAGTCCTCACATGCTAGAAATAGATTGAAAACCAAGGCCCACCATGCCCCTGACAAAGGAAAATCCAATGCTTCCCCTTCCTCGCCCTCTAATGGCTCTAATAAATCTGTGCCTTCTCGGATGCATTTGTGGGATGATTTTTCTCATGTGATCAACGAGATTAGGCCTAAAGGCTCAACACAGCCAAAGGAAAATTCAGAGAGATCAAGGGGTGACAATAGTAACAAGGGAAATATTGCATCTCAAAGTGGAAAATATGGTTTTTGAGTTTTATTTTATTTATTGTTGATGACAGTTGAATTCAGAGGTTTTGGACAGTGTGTTTTGTTTGTGTACATATGAGTAATGCATTTTTGAAAATAATGTCAAAAATCAATGAGATAAATTGTCAAACATGCATGTGATTATGTGAGTCACCAAGAGATATGTTCTTTTTTAATTAACTAGTTATGTTATAATTGTTAAGAAATAAATGGGATTCACAAGGGGTCCCACCTACTAGTTATTATTTAATTATAACCCTTATTATGATTTATTACTTTTCTCCCTAACTAAAATGTTGGTTGAGTTTTTAGTTAACTTAACTAATGAGGTAGTTCATCTACTTCAACAGATTCTAATTTGCTTAAAGGAAAAAGGAAAAGGAGGAACAAAGGATGATATAAGGAGAAGCATACTAAGTTTTTCTCTTTGAGTTTATGATGAGATAGTTCAGTTTTCATTCATTCCTTAATTTATCACAAGCCTAATTCTTTTTAATGATGGCAGGGTCTTATTGTAGACAACAAGATTCATGGATGGATTACATCATTCAAACACTTGTTTTTTCAGAGGTGTTGATCTATCTTTGATAGTCTGTGTAGACTTGTTTGTTTATAAATTAGTTTTCATGACTGACAAAGGCTATTGTGCAGAGTCAAGTGGGCAACAATCTGTGGCAAGATGATCCAGCTTTTATAATTCAATTTTTTGGTTTTTTGTTAGAGGTCCTTTTGTATGTTGCATCGGGGATGTCTAAGTTTGACTTTGTTCCAAAACTTCTTCACAAAATTTTCCTTCTGTCTCTACATTCATTTCAGCAACTGTTATATTTAGAAAATCATATAAATCATGAATTTTCCAGCAATCTTTTATTTATAAAAAGACTATCCTAAGAACTTGTAATCAATACTTGTGAGTTAGGATATTAATTTTGATGGCTATAAACATAGGGTGACATTCCCGTCTATTTTTCTTTAGCGAAGCAGAATCTGAAAATACTTGAGTAAGATCATTTCACATCTTTTCCTCAACAAGCATCATATTATGTTTAAAATAGGTTCAAATCCTTAAATTGACAAGATATTTGTAATTAATTTCTAAGAATTCACAGGTCATGTTTGTGAGAGTGGAGTTCAGAGTTTTCACTGTGATAGGATTAATTTGATTTTTCCTAGTGAAGAGCCACAATAGTGGGCTTAAAACGTTAAAAAATCAAATGAATCCTATCGTAGTGCAAACTTTGAACTCCACTCTCACAAATAGATTTTTTATCTATCTAATCACTCACACTTTGGAATAACTAAGTGATAAACAAGAATATGGACTAGCCACAGATGTCTTCTAGATAATGATTGCGAGTGTTCCATGTTCCTAGCCAATTTAATGAAGATCTATTTGGAAAGGACCCATGAAGTTGAAATAAATATTGATACCTACATATCAAAGAAAGTCTTGTGTCACTCAGTTCACAAACACCCATTATGCAGAAATGTTACATACATTATAAATCTAAAGGGTGAAATATATTGTTTAAATAAAAGATAATTTGAAAGCACTAATAAATCTATGGGAAGTACAAGTAAACCCATCAGGGCTATGGACGCTTGCTAACAACAAGTCCATGCTTGTATGATACCAAGAAAAATTCATTGAGGATATGAATGATCGCTGGAAACGAAGCAATGTTGAGAAGAAAGAGACGAGGAACACACATTGGTCTATAAAACAGTCAAGAACAAGATTTTGTGGTGTCTCGATCCTCACAGATGTATAAAATAATTTCCTCCCTCAATTATCTCATTCGTATTATCATGAAGACCATTAAGGTTGGTACTACGTTCTCATATTTTAGAAAGAGCGAGTGTTGTGGGGTACATAGTACCTATCCACCTATCAAATTTTCAAAAATTACATAGTTAAATATTCACGGTCTGAAGGTAAATATGGAATATAGATAAATGGTTCTCCCAAAAAGTCACCATTTTTTGTGACACACAAAACAACCCACTAAATATCTTGAGTTTTATTAGGTACCCATACTACCAAAATTTTGCAAGGTACTAATATTTTTACGCTAATGATTATTCACTTCTAATATTGATGCTTGTATGTACATGCCAAAAATAAATTGATTCATAAGCTCAATTTCTAATTGAATCCATCATAATAAACCTTTCCTACATTTTCCCCAGTCACCTTAAAATCATTTCAAAGTCGGAACCACATATAGTTACATACACCCCCTCTTCTGCTTACTCATGTGATCTCAAATTATATCATCGACACTTGGTCTCCAACATCCATATGTTCTCGAATGTAAAAATTCCAATGATGATGCCTTTTGTTGGATGTATGGGATGACAAGGTTTCTACCTTAGTTCTCCAAGAAAACCCTTTTCACCATCATCCCTTATAATAAACCAGAAGGCTACACCATGCACAAAGTGCATAGCACAGTATCACCTGAGATGGTTTATGGGTGAATGTAGGACACATGTGTCTGTAGTCATGGAAAGGATTGGGGGATGCTCTTTTTACTTCTATTTATATGTATCCATGCATTTTATCATACGATTCATCAGATCTACTAATTCATTCATTCATAATGTTCATTCTTCATACATACTTCTAGTGCACGCTATAATTTAAACCATTCATTCATATATCTAGTCATTCAACCATAATTATAGAAATAATAACACATCCAAACACATTGCAACACATGGTTTTTATTGTGGTTCATCCCCTTGAGGCTACATCCACAAATATATTATGCTTCTTTCTTATTTACATCAGGGTGTTGCACACATTAAGTCATAGGATAATAAAGAGTAGTGGAGCGGACCAGGATCACACCAAGCTCCACAATTTGGGACCTGACTCTCAATTACATCTCCAGATTCACTCTATCTAAGCTCCATAACTCTCAAAATGGAATTCAACTCAACAAGGAATCCAAAATAGGTTATTCAAAATAGCTCTATCCAAGAGATATGACAAAGATTAAATACCTTAGTATACCTTAGAACTCTTCTATTTATACTAAAAAAAATGGGTTAAAAACCCTTACATAATGACTCCAAAACCCTAACCCTAACATGCTTAGGTTTGTCCACATATGTTCCATCTTTTTGCAAATCCTGTCGCGTGATGCTTCCTTTTCCCTTTGTTGCACTAGTCTTCCTTCTTTTCCAGCACATGATGTTCCCTTTGGCCCACTCTGCCTCTCCTACTATGTTCACTCCCACAAATTCCTTCTCCAACATGCCCCCAACACTAACTTGTGGATCGTCCCAAGCCACTCAGGTCATGTGTGCCTCCTGCACTAATTTCTACAACTTTTGAAACTTATGTGCAAGATCATCTACTTTCTCCTTTAGTTGCGCATTATTCTCTTTAAGGGTATCTACAAATTTCACTTTAAAGCACTCCTTCAGCACTTGTATGATTTCTATGTGTGTCAGCTCCATGCTGGTTTTATTTGTTTCAAGCGTTGTTATCATTTATTCTACTTTCTCTTGTGGGAGCTCCAATTGAGCCTGTCTAGTATGCCTTTCCTCTTGAAATGTCTTGAATTCTAGCAATAGGTTCTTATTCTCCTGTGAAACCCTCAATTTATCGATATGGGCATTGTCTTCTTCCTTTGCTTCAAATACCGGATTGATGTATTCATATTTTCTTCTTTCTTCTCCAGCTGTTGGATCCTCTCATCTTTCTCTAGGCTTGTCCAAAGCTACATGGTCCTTTCATATAGTTGTGTTATTTCCTTAACTTCCAGTGAAATATGAGTTGTTTTTTCAATGGATTTCTCCTCTCTTTTGGATATGACCTATGGAGGTGTGGTTGGAGTTACTTTTCCAACCAACTCTACTATTTTTTGTTTATATCCCTCCATAGTCTACGCTATTCTCTTGAGTTTTTCCTCTGCACTGATTTCTCCTATGAGTGCGCTATCCATAATTGTTTGGAATACTTATTCAAGTATTTTCTCCAGTCTCTCTGTGCACTATTTTTCTTCCACATGTTCCAATATTACCTCTGTAAGAACCTTCTCTAGTACTTCCTTCGCTTCCATGGTTGTCTCTAGGTTTGTTTCATATGTTTGTGCCTTGGACTATACCTCATGCATCACACTCACCTGTAGTTTATATAAGGACTTCGTTGGTATCCTTTCCAATAACAAATCCAGGTGTTTGACATCTTAAAGTGGTGTCTGCGTCATGTCTTTATCTACTCGCAGCATGTCCTTATTAATGTTAAAATTTTCATTGGTTGCTGATATAATCTATATTGTTATTCCTTCACTCTGTGTTGTTTGTTGTTGTGTTCTCTCTTCATCATGTTCCTTGGTTATGTGTATTTTATCTAATATGTATCTGACCTCTGTTAGATAGCGCATTATTCTCTCTTTTTTTCTCTACCTCATCATATTCTTCAGTGATGCAATCTTGTACCCTCTCTGTGACTAGTTCTGCATCATCTTCTRTTATCGTGTATTCTAGGGCTTCCTTATGTGCTTTCATCTTCTTTCACAACCCACCTATCTTCACAACCGGTCTCTTTTTTTGCCTTGGATGTGTTGGTTATGTTGTACCTAGGGTATCTGGTATGTCCCCTCATGCTTATTCCTCCTAAGCAGGGATGTTTTCCTTATTCTGTGGCTTGAAGATAGGATTCTTATTTGTTGTTGCACTCCCCCCTATCGACTTCTTACTCTGTGATGCGCTCCTTGTTTGACAAGCTAGGGTAATTTTTGTTCGAGATGAACCTGCTTCTACTGGTTGTGTGGCCTTGGTTGGATGCTTATCCTTTGTTGGCTCGACTGGGATATTCCACTCATATTTCCAATCTCTCATCACCCACTCGACTTCTTTTGTTGTGGCACATTAACTCATCTACAACCACTCCTTTGATGGATCCATTTTCACCTAAATCCACATGTTGTGTCATGAAGCTTTGAATTTATCTATTGTTTTATACTATTCCACTGCCCCTGGTGGGATCCTCCAAGTCTCTTCTACATTCTCTTGGATTTATTCAACATAAGTATTGAAGATGTTGTTATTTTCCTATATTTACTTCAAAAAATGTTATTCCATAATGATTCGTACTGCGTTGTGCTGCACCTTCCAGTTCTCTTCAGAGACATGGTGTATTTGGGGTGCTTCCAACCCACTAATGAAATCAAAATGATAATCCATGAGTAATGGAAATCCATTCCTACATCCTAGGAATATTTGAAATCATTCAAGAATAAGTTTAATATGTATGGAATCCAACTTAAGATAGTTCCCTTTGTGCACTACGTGGCTGGTACTATGAAACCCGCTGGAACTTCTTCCTTGCGACACTTTCTAAGTAATTTACAAGCCATTATTTTTGTATCTAATCTTGTTTTTGGTTCACTAATCAAGTTGATGATGAGTCACCTAGATCCTTTCTCTTTGACATATATTTGTTTCATCTCTTATGACAAGGCCTTATCCTTGTTTGTTTCATCAAGGTACTGTGTGGGTTGTTCTCCAATGGTTGGAAAACCTGTTATTTTAGCGATTTGATTAACATTAGTGGATACATGTGTATCTAACCACAGAATTCCTCCATGCATCACTGCTAGTAACTGCTTGACATAGTTATTCACTTCTTTTCCCCTACCAAAGTGGGGGATCTCCAACAGGTTCATGATACCTATGCTGTATAACCCTTGTATCCAGTTCTTAGTTTCCATTATAGGAAATCCCTTTGCACCGATGCCTCTACTTTCTAAGTAAACCTGTTGCATGAACTCCAAGAACTTAAGTGTGTCCCTAACATCACGATCCAAGTATCATAGTTTGTCCATGCATCCAAGTAATTATTTGACGACTGTTACTTCTACTGGTACATGCAGTAACACAATGGTTACCTTTGGTTGCTTGCGTAGCGATCTATGGGCCTAATGTTTACCTTTCCCCTTTACTGGTGCACTAGAAGGCCCTACTTCTTGATATGTGTACTCTTCCTCTTCTTCCTCACCACCAGACTCTTGCTACGCTATCATTTCTTCAACATGTATTTTCTCATGTTGTGTTTTTTCCATGCTAGGCTAATCCCTTGGCTCATCGAACTCAGTCCTATCCTCGTCTAGTTCTGTTGTTGGTAGGGTTGTTTCATACATCTGTTTTGGCTCGACTACTATTATTGGTGGATCTACTTGCATCTGTTATATATTTTCTTCGACCAATGTAGGGATTGGAGGATATTGGGAAGGAATGACATTGAAATCCACCACTCCTTCCGTTTATGCAAGGTTTTCGGCTTCTACTATTGGCTCCAATGATGATATGTTGTTTCTACAACTTCTTCTCATCATTTAGCTCGATGCTCCAAATTTTGGTAGTGCCATCATGTTCTAAGGTTTTCATTTGAGATCTTAATGGTCACCTATTAATCGCTTGGATATGCTTTACTGATTGTTGCTTATATCTGTGTTTTTGCAAGTTCATAATGAAACTTATCGAACTCTGTCTTTGCTTCTAAAGTGTTGTCATAAATGGATAAAAACAATTTGAACACACTTCATTAACTATCATAAATTTTCCAAAACTTACTTTGCATACTTCATATACTATCATAAATTTTCATTTTGTGCCTTCCTTATTCCAGTGACCATTTTTTTTCGTTTCTCGACTGTTTCTCTTTTCTGGTACGCTATATTTTTCTCCTGTGTTACATTTCTGGCACACTGGTACTTTCTTCTATTATAGTTGTCATGTGTGTAGTATATTCATTTTCTCATCTCCCTCACTTACTGTGTGTTGCACATTAATTATCTGTCTATCACTTATTCCCTTAACTACTTATTTTTGGATTTTTCTTCATTTTTCTATTTGTATATTTCTTTTTCTTCTTTTAACTCCTACTATTTACAATATGTACAAGTCTACTTGCTGCGCTGCAACTACTGAGAATTAGTGGGTTGAATTTCCCTATACAGTTTCAATCAAATACTATTCACTAGTCCTTGAACTTCCTTTAATGCTAAGTCTTGTAGTTGTACAACACCTCCATTTGTGATAGACTTTATCTGATATGGCCCTAACCAATGCAATATGAATTTTCCTGGGCGCTGAAAATACTTACTATAATAGAGGAGAACCATATCTCCTTCCTTAAAATTCTTCTTCTTGATATGTCTATCATGCCATGCTTTATCCTTTTCTTTCTGTACCTCCTAATGAAAACATGCTATGATTTTTTCCTCCTCCAATTCAATCAGTTGAGCCAATCTTTCTTGCACTGAACCTTTTTCTATCATATCTGTAATTGCTGCAATGCAAAAATATTGTATCAAATAATCTAAATGAACTACTGCCTCCTGTCCATACACCAATATAAAGAGTGTATTCCATGTTATCTTCTTTTAGGTAGTTATATAATCCCAAAGTACTACTGGTACCTTTAAATCCCAATCAGCTCTATTTACATTACAAATCTTTTTCAAGGCATTCTCCAAAATCTTGTTAAAGGCTTCCACTATCCCATTTTCTTGAGGGTGATAAGGAGTTCTCTTCTTATGGTGTATCTTAAATTCTTCAAGCATTTCCTCAATTGTATTGTTAATGATGTGAGTCCCTTGATCACTCATTAATATTCCTAGACATCCAAATATTTTCACTACATGTTCAAATCAAAAGAACGTTGTAGTCTCTGGCTACAATCCTTCACTGGTGCGGCCTCAACCCATCTGGTCAAGTATTATGTTGCAATAATAATGCATCTATCCCTTGATATTCTTTCTATTGGATTAATTGGACCTAAAAAATCTATTACCCATTTATCAAACACTTTTAAAGTAACATGTGGTCTCAGTGGCATCTCCCTTGTGGATGAATTCCCAACTCTTTGAAAAACATCACACTTCTGACAGTATTAAATTGAATCCTTGTGCACTGTTGGCCACCATAATCTTGCGCGGTATATTTTCCTGCGTAATTACCTCCTGCAATTCCTTCATGCACCTATCCCAAAATAATGGTTCTTTCATGATCCATCACACATCTTCTCAAGATGCTACCTGCTCCAAGTTTGTATAAATGACCTTCAATCAACTAATATTCTACAGCTCTGACCACCAAATATTTCTTTTGCGTAGTAGTAAATTCTCTTGGTGCAAATACTGTACTCAAAAACTCAATAATGTTAGTAAAATACTTATCAACTATCTATACTAAAAAAAATTGTGCATCTGGAAAGTTGTCTTCCAAGTTACTGGGTTCTTTTCCATTATTTATCATGGATAAGTGATCTAGTCCTGCATTCAATCTTCCAGGATTCACCACAACTTCAAAGTCAGATTATTGGAACAAAAGTAGCCATATGCATATCCTTCCCCGCAACACTAGATTATTAACTAAATATCTCAAAGCTGAATGATCTATAAACATCTTGAAATGTTGTCCTAACAAGTAATGTATATACTTATGTAAATCATACACCATAGCTAATCCTTCTCCTTTTGTAGTGTTATAGTTTTCTTGTGAATTTGATAACTTTTTTCTTGCAGATGAAATAGGGTGATCTATATCACCTTCTCCTAGTTGGGTTAATATTGCTCCTAATTCTATTGCAGATGCATCCACATGCACATGAAATACTTTTTCCCTGTCTGGAAATACTAAAATAGGCACACTAACCATATTCTCCTTCAAAATATCCAAACTATGTTGGCATTCATCATTCCACTGATAATTAATATCTTTCTTCAACAACTTCTCCATTGGTGCAATAATATGTGCATATCCTCTATTGAACTTCCTATAATATCCTGTATGGCCCAATGTACTCTTCAACTGGCGCATTGATTTTGGTGGTGGTAAGTTAACTATGACAACAATTTTAGCAGGATCAATCAATAGACCCTGTTTACACACCACATGTCCTAAGAAAATCCCAAAAGGTGTGCTAAAAATACACTTCTTAATGTTCAATGATATTTGACATTGTATGCATCTATCCGTAATCATCTTTAATACTTCCACATGATCCTTCAACAAAATGAACATTGTCCAATCATCTAAGTAAACCTCCAAAAACTTATGAATAAAGTCCTTAAAAGATGCTACTACTACCTTTGAAAAAATGGTTGGTACATTCTTAAATCCAAATGGAATAATTGTATACTGAAATGATCCCCACTCTATAAAAAATGTAGTTTTGTGTCTATCTGAAATCCTAATCTGATGATATCTTGGGAATCCATCTATAAAAGAATAAGCTTCTTTCCCCCCTACATTCTCCAAAACTTCGTCTGTGAATGGGGTAGGAAAACGATCATGTAGGCATGCATTATTCAATTTTATCAAATGTACACAAATTTGAATCCCTTGCTTGTAATCAATGTATCAAATGTACACAAACTTATGACTCTTTTACAGGTTCTATGACACCTACTTATAACATCTTGTCAATTTTTTTCCTCACCTTCTCTTTGTGTATTGGATTCAATCTGCAAGGCCTCTGTCTAATAGGTTTGGCTTCTGGCTTCAAAGGTATCTTCATCTCTCCTAGCTCTCCTGCTAACCCCTTCATCTCTGAGAATGTTGCTGGGAATAATTCATTGTATTCACAAAGTAGTTATGTAATCCTTTCTACTGTCTGATTATCCCAATAGTCTCCAATACTGGCCATCTTTGGGTTTTCTGCAGGTCCAATGTTTACCTTATTAATTTTTAATGGTGCAGCATAATCTTCTGAATCGAGATTGGGGCATTATATTTCCCTTTCACCTTCCACTTCTGGAATCTGTATGTTGCATGGATTATCTTTTGTTGGGTATTCTTCTTCTGCGATGTGATACCAACGTAGAAATTGTTTAACTATCATTTTAGCCTGCTTCTAATATGTTGGGAATATTTAAAACTCTCATTCTTCAAATATCCCATCTCTTACCACTTTTATCATTGTATCTATCTATGGATTTTCACTCTCAAAGGAAAATGTAACTATAAAGTTCTGTTGTATCTCTTCCTAGTTAGCAGTTTCTCTGCATTGTTCCTATTCTATGTACCAGTTCTTTGGAATGCCTTCTAGTGTGTGAATAAAATGGTGTGGTCATTATTCTGGTGGTACTAATATGCATTGAACCATGCACTTATCTACATGTTATTTAGGTTGTCCAAATCCTTCATATTTCTCCTCATATATATGATTATGTTTTGCACCGAATATGATGCGCGGTAACCTTTTACACCGAAACCAATTGTTGATATTTGTCTTGTGTGTACCCCGCTATCTTGCAAGTGTATATTTTAAAGCAATATATAATGCTGGTAATCTTTGATTTTCCATAAACTCTACCTCATACTTCATTAAAAAGTATTCTAAATCATTCAAGCCATAAAAAGTAGGAGGTTCTCTTACCTCTAGACCAACCCATCTCAGCGCGCACGTCATTTTGGCACACCTCTTGGTAGATAATTCATGTAGTAGTTGTTGCCAACTTTCTAGTCCTATGTAAAATTATGAAGCACAAGAACTAATACTTATTCAACTAACCATTCCATATGCAGTTGGGTTGATATAATCTTCTCCGCGCATGGTAGTTCTGTATAGTTGATTTACATCTTCTGTCATAATATTGTCTCTTGTAGGTTCCACATACCTTCCTCCTTCTGAGGGATCTAATCACACAATAAATATATATCCTCTAGAATCAAATATTATTTTTCTTGTCTTCAAATTGATAATATCATAGTTATCAAAGTCCCAATCAAGACCCAAAAGCGTTGGATATGGTGAAGTATTGTCCACTATGTCAATGACTTCAAAATCAGCCATGGTGTGCACACCATCTATATTTACTAGAATCCCCTTCAACCTACCAATTGGCACCACTCTATGTTGATTTTACAACTTCAACTGAATAGGTGAATACCCTGATTGAGGTTCTCCCATAGCTTCCCATGTCTTCTTTGGAAGAACATTGACTCTAGATCCTAAGTCTAGTATGATATCCCCCATATTGAAATATCCTATGTTGGCATTCAATCTAAATTCCATGTTGGTTCTCTTGTTCTGGACCTGATTTAATCTTTTTACCCCTTAATCCATAGAATTACATTTTTCTAACAAATTTTGCAATACTTGTAAGGAATTTTTATCATTCAACAATTTGACACATGACCCCAAAAAGTTTCTCAAGTTACTTCTCAATTTACTTACTTTCTCTAAAGGTTTCTCTTTGCTGGTCTGATAAAATAATGGAGGCATGCCATACACCGTTATTTCATCATATGGATTCGTAGCTGAAGCAGATACAAAATTCTCTTTCAAAATCTCTTGTCTAGCTTCTTTAAATAGCTCTTTCTCTTTGCGCATACCAAAATTTTGTTCAGGCACTATATTCTTCCTGATCCACTGGTACTGGTATTCATCCTTCTTGGATGCATCTTCTCCTATCTTAGATCCACCTCTAGTAACAATGCTAATCTTCTTATCATCTTCTTCTCTGTTTTATACCCTAATCCATTGTACGTTTTGATTATTTTGGTTCCTCTTGTCCTATATTTTTATTAAAATATTGGACAATATTCTATTTCATGGTTTGCTATGTGACAATACATACATGTCGCAGGTGGTTGTGGGTAGTCTCTTTCATAGTTCCCTGATTTATGACAGTTATGACAAACAACTGGTCCTCAACCTCCTCCAAATCATCTTCCTCCATGGCCTCCTCCTCTAAAGCCTCCTCTATTTCCTTAATTATGTCCATGTGGTGTGTTATACTAAGGTCCCTGATTATACTGTGGTTGTGCGTTGTTGTACTGTAGTGGTGTTTCACACTGCTATGCAAGATTATGTTGTTGTTTCCCTTGAAATTGCTACACATTATGCTATGGTTGTGATGCAAACTGTTGTGAAGGAACATATTATGGTTGTTGCACATTGTTATACTCTGGATGCTATGCAGGTTGTCCTGTTACATATTCATCATGCAATTTGTATGTATATGCAATCCTTTCTTTCAACATCTCCAAGGTTCTACAATCCTTTTCTTTGTATCCAACTTACTTAGAAAAGTTATAAAATGTAGTCTTTGGTATTGTCTGGTACTTCTGCATCAAGGGTAAATGATAAGGATCATACCCATATGTTTTTGAAATCTCACACCATGGTCTTCCTGAAGCTAAAGGGTTTGACATACCGACTCCAATATACTACGCAAATAATGGAAACTCATTTTTGTGATGGCCTTCTGTCCTACACATTGTACACCAAACATCTTCTATTTTCTCCTTTCCTTTATTCTGATTCAACTGAAATGTTAATTTCTTCATATATTTCTTTATCTCTTTCACAACTAGATCTGTATGCTTGTATTGGTTTTCCTCTAGCTGTAACACTACCTACAGAGCCTCACCTTTAATTTGGAATTCTTGTTGTCTCGAAGGATAATTCAAGTGTGGTAACAAAGAATTAACAAACAAATGTCTATGTTGTGTATCAATAATGGTATACTTTAGCTTACCTTTTATCCTCTTGAATTTATGGTCTACTTCCCAGACTGATTCTCCTGGTTTTTGCTTCATCTCTATCATTTCATTCATAAACCAATCTTCTGAGCTTGGCTTCTGAAATTCATTTATTAACTGGCTCTTAAAATTTGCTACAATTGTAGATGTTCTTGTTGGATTATTTGTTGGTAGACCCATGTACCAGTCTAATGCACGATCTCTAAATGTGATTTCCAATTGCGCAACCTTTGTATCATTTTCTGTAATCTGCTTTACTTCCCATATCTTCTCACATATGAACAAATGCTTTTCTGGGTCATCTTCCCGTTCCCTTGGAACTCTGGTAACCTAATAGTTGGATATTTTCCTGCCATTGTGAAATTTTTTGAACTACCACCTCGACGCAATGTAAATATTTGATTGCTACTTGTTGAACTTACACTTGTTCTACTGGACCCACGTCCTAAAAAAATTATTCTACCATTAATCACTTGTTGGTTAACTTCTTTTTCTTCTTCAATTGTCTTAGTAACACATGGGGTTGTGGGTTCCAAACTAATTCATATTTGGAATGGAGAGCCTTCTTCTTCGCCAGACCCAATACCTATGGTTTTCCTCTCATATGTGATATGAAAGATATCCTCAATCTACCCCATGGTGCGAATATCCTCTACCTCTTCCTCATTTCTATCCAAGAACTCTCACTCAGCTACTACCCTCTTCTTATTATTCATCTTATATTGGTACAGTTGTTTGTTGTGTTTCACACTTGCACTCCTTATGATTTCCATGATCTATTCATCATCCATAATGATGGGGTCCATTTCCTCCTTTTGGATACTCTCCATAACCTTGTCCATTTCTCATATCTTCCTTAGTGCTTCCCCCAACCCCCCCATGCGCACAGAGTGATCTAGTTTTTTGATTCCATGGTCATCACACCTTTATCATGTAGTATGATCTTGATCAACATGTAGAGTGACCTGATGTACCTCCCTCTGGGATCCTTCAATAAATCATTCTACGCAATAGTATATGACTTCTCTATATCTACTGCAAACTTACTGATAAACCGTGTAGTAATGTTGTCTAACTGGAAATCCACTACGCACGTGAATTTATTCTTAACCCTTTCGAACCGTGCAATATTTTCAATAGTCCACACTACTGTCCTAATCTATTTATTCGGATGGGTACCCTTCAACCTTAACAACTACTATCATAATAGCTCTGGAAAGAAAAAAAATATGTGTCATAAAAATCTGTAAACACATACCTCTGCAGGTACTAGCATGGTGTATACCTGGAACGCTTATTATCTTTCTACGCGAACTCCAACTGCTTTGTCTCTAACCATATTTCAATCTCTTTCTTCGTAGGAATTCCATGGCATGAACATCCCTTAATACCACTATATCTTCTTCACCAAACCACTTCCTAGATCTCCTTCTGAGTTCTAGCCGGATATGGAACCATTTTTTTAACATATGGGCTGACCTAGGTTCTACCTTAGTTCTCCAACAAAACCTTTTTCACCATCGGCCCTTCTGGTAAACCAAAATGCTACACTGCACATAGAGTGCATAGTGCAATCTCACTTGAGATGGTTTAAGGGTGACTGCAGGAAAGAGGTGTCCGCAGTCATGGAAGGGATTGGGGGATGTTCTTTTTACTTCTATTTTTACCTAACCATGCATTCTATCATACCATTCATCAAATCTACTAATTAATTCATTCATAATGTTCATTCTTCATACATACTTCTAGTGCACACTATAATTTAAACCATTCATTCCTCTATCTATTCATTCAACTATAATTGCAGAAATAATAAAACATTCATACACATTGCAACATAGGGTTTTTATAGTGGTTCACTCCCCCGGGGGGCTATGGCGTAGCATCCCCTGCCTCAGCAGGCTCTGCGCGACCTCACGGTCTTAGGATCGTTCTCTTTTCACCCGAGCCGAAATGCTCCTTTAGTTCCCTACTGGAACCTTTAGAATTCGATCCACAGGTCCTTTGGAAACCCCACTTGTGTGAACATGCACAAGGTGTGAGCTTCACCTCCTCCAAGTGACCACAACACTCTGACCAAGGATTTAACACAAGCGCCTTTCACAACTCGTGACCTCGCGAGTTCGTGAGTCGAAGCTCTTGACTCCTCTTTCTCCAAGTCTCCAATACCCGAGATGTGATGGGTTATGGCTCCTCCTTGTTAGAGTCCTCCACATGTAACTACTAGCTAGAGCTAAGCACTAGCTTCACTCGCAACTCACAAGTTCGCAAGTTGAAGGATTGAACCTCCGGGCCCTTCTCTTATGAAACTCCAAGACGTGAAATTCCAAGAAGACTTGACTCCTTCAGCACTTCTCGCGACTCGCCACTTCGTGACTTAGTTTGTTGAACCTTTCTACTCCTTTCTTATGAGAACCTGAAGCACGAGAAGTCAACAGGGTGTTGAGTCTCTTCCAGGGGATGAGTGTCCACCTGTCAACCATGCAGTCCCCACTTGATGGATGCGCCACGTGTTCTCCTGAGACCTCGGTCCTTGGCACTTCGTGACTTCTGCAGTCAAAAAGAAATTACCGCAACCTCCGAACCCCTGATATGCAATATAGGGAAGGTTCTGATCCAATGGTCTTCTCGTGACTTGGATCCAACGACTATCTCTGCTCCTCGCTTAATCGGAGCTTTGTGAAATCAAGAGTTTGGTCTACCTTCTCCAAACTCCCGAACCTCGAATCCGTGATATGATCCAACGGCTTACACAAAGCACGATCAACAACTCACATTGATATTGGATCCTGAGGTGATAGGTTTCACAGGCGTCTAACCACCTTGCATATTCCTTTGATCCTACAGTCCTCACGATTTCGCGAGTTCTCCACAGAGAATTCTGACCGCCCACCTCTACTCTTATGTGTGGCTTCCTAGGGACTTCTGGCCAATGACTTGGCGCCCTCCTTATGCAGTCACGAGGTTTAAACCTCACACACCTTTTCCAAATCTGACGGCTCATAGAAACTCAACACTTCTCCCTAAAGTGTCTCCACCATCTGTTTCAACTGCTCTCCTGTGCTTGACAAGCCTTCAGACAGATGTCTCTCAACACTTCACTCAAGTGTTGGCCTTGTGCATTCCTTGCATAGGTCTTCATCCTCTGTCCCTTTCTCTCCTTGAAAGGATGGAAACGCCCTCTAGAAACTTCCTACTCAAGCACTCCTTGCTAAGCATGCAGGGTGTTCAATAACCTTATGAAGGTCCTCCCTTGACACTTCTCTTCTCTCTAAACTCAAAAAAGAGTTCTTTCTGTGCACACTTGCACCAACTCAATGCCCTCCTGGCAGAGTTTTCCAGAATCCTCAGTGATTCTGCCTTCTTTCTAAACTCGAAATAGAGTTCTTCTCCTAATTCATCCAGTGCATTCGCTCGATGCCCTCTTGGAAGAGCCTTAAAAAGTTCTCAGGAATTTGGTCTTCTCTGTACCTTCTATGCACTAGTTCAAATGCCCTCCTGGCAGAGCTTCTACAGAATCCTCAATGATTGTGGTTTCCCTTTGAACTCATAGTAGAGTTCTCATGTGCACTATCTGCACCTGCTCGATTCCCTCCTAGCAGAGCTCTACAAAACCCCTCAATGCTTTAGTCTTCTGTTGTGTCCTCCTCTGCACAGTCCCATATCCAAGGTGTTCAACAACCTTGAGGTTTCCTCCTAAGTCAATGACTTCTGCTGGTGCACCCTCCTAACATGTCTTCGTCCAAATCCCACATGATTTAGAAGTGCATTCCTTGCACTAGCTTACAAAACCCGCAACGTTCTGTCACACCCTCTTGGCATGAAGCCTCAAAGAACCCCAAACCTGAAGTCAAAGAGCCCATAGATAGGAGAACCTATCTGTCCCTACAAATGCATACCTAACATACATCTACAACATATCATAAACACATAAAGAAATTCATTCATGAACTCATAAACATATGGACAACAACATGCAGAAAAAATGCTCTCTTTGTATTAAACAAGAATGCCTCTTTACAATGTGTTTGAGCTTGGACTGCAACAAAGTCTCAGCTCTCCTCTCTTCTCTTCTCTACTCAAATTACACAACTACTTCTCCCTTATCCTACATACAAAGGATCTTTTACATGAGGGGGATCTTCGAGCTCTTCCCTCCAAGCTACCTACTCTATTCAATTACATTNTACAATGTGTTTGAGCTTGGACTGCAACAAAGTCTCAGCTCTCCTCTCTTCTCTTCTCTACTCAAATTACACAACTACTTATCCCTTATCCTACATACAAAGGATCTTTTACATGAGGGGGATCTTCGAGCTCTTCCCTCCAAGCTACCTACTCTATTCAATTACATTGAATTACATTGAATGGTTGTCTAGTCCAAATTAGAACTAGATCCATCCTTACAGACATTAAAGGCCTCCTTTAACTATAGCCTACTTCAAGTCATGGCTTTGTCTCTACCATCCTTACAAACATTTAATACATTGATTTCAAATTCAAAATTTGAAACGAGAGGGTTGTGCCTCTCCTTCTTCATTGAATGTGCACTGTGTTGGCTGGATGGCTGGCGCATGGCTGGCTTGGGAGCAATGCTCCTGCATCATACTCCTCTGCTGTGAAAAATTCATGAGCTCCCCAGTGCCGCTGTTGAAATCCTCTTGGATCCCAAACAGTCCTCTAGAGCTGTTCATCTGCTCCACTGCTCTGTTGCTGCTGCTGCTTCCACTGCTCTGCTGGAGCTGCTTTCCCCCTTCTACTCAGCTTCCCTTCGCTGGCAGCTTCTGCTGATCTAACCATCAGCTTTCAAATCTTATCAATCTCCTTGTCCAACTACTCCAATGGATAGCTCTGTTTAGGTAGTCTCCTCTACTGCAATTCTTCTTCATCAGTGGGTAGATCTACCAGATCTCCCATGCCATCTTCTTCCTCTACTGTGGCACTAAGTGTCCACTCCACTGCAAAGTTCAGCTTTGCAGTCCTATCACTGAGTTGTTGCTTAGCTTCCTTCTGTGGCAGTGTTGTTGCTGCCATTTCTCTTGCAGGCATGTCTCCTTCTTCCTCCAGCTGCTCCTTGGGCTGGATTTCTCCTTCATTATTTGTTGTTGCATGCCTCGGCATTGCAGTCTTCATCACTTGTTTAGTTCCTTGGCTGAAATTTCTAAGCAATTCCTCGGAATGCCCATCTTCTACTATCGCCGGCCTAACTGTCTATTCATGGAAGTCATCTGTTGGCTCTGGATTGTTCAACCAATCCTCCAACATCTCCAACTCCATTTCCCATGGAGTGAACATATTATCTACATGCTCCTCTTCTTTCCTTGTTGTCAGCTTTAGTGCTGCAGCTGTCTCCTTTTCAACTTCCTGGCTGAAAATGTTGAGCCATTCCTCGAAATGCTCATTTCCTTTTTCTTGGGCAAACATCAATGTCTTCACCATCTCTTTGACAGTCACAGTTGGCTATCCTTCTACTGTTTCTCCCTCTGCAACACATATGATGGCCTCATCCAGGCTATGTGGCAGGAATATCCGAATTCCCCCAACCATCAAAAGATTCCTCTGATCCTCCTTCTCTGTCAACTGTCCTTGCTGACATGAACTCATCTCTGAGCTCATCTTCTCTCCCTTGCCCTCCTGGTAGTATGGGATTTCTCTATTTCCCTCTTGGCAGTCTATGAGATCCTCGGATCCCATCTCATTGCCCTCCTGGCAACATGAAATTTCCTTGTTGTCCTCCTGACAGTCTGTGAGATCTCGCAGTGATCTCATCTCATTGCCCACCTGGCAATTGGAAATTTTTGTTCTGCCCTCTTGGAAATCTCTGAGATCTTCCAGTGATCCCAGTTCATCTTCAACACTAAGATTTCTCCCATCTTCTGGCTCACATACATCAACCATCTCCTCTTCATCTCTGAGGCTTTTAGCATGCCTCAGCCACATTTTCAATAGCCTCTGCTGTCTTTTGGCCGCCAATTCCCTGACTGGCCATTTTACCTTCGTCCCGATGGATCATTCATACACCCATCGCGACTTTGCCTCCTGCTGCATCTGCAATGCGAGATCCTCCATCCTTGCTCTGATCTCAGTGAGTTATTTATCCATCACCTCTTTGCTCTGTTGTTGATGGATCTTCTTTCCATCATGTCTATGACCTTCAGTAGCCATTTTTCTGCCCTTTTTTGCCCTTCTGGAAAACCTGTTGTCACTCTGCAACCCTGAGTGTTTCCAGCTTCTCCTCCTTGACTGCTACCTACCTGCAAACAATCACCACAAAGTTCCAATACTCTGCCTTCCTCTGATACCAAACTGATGTGTATCAGAGTACTCTTTCTCCTCTCACTTCCTCTGCCTACCATATACAAACAGAGTCAAGCTCTGATACCACTCTGGTGTAGCACCCCCTGCCTTAGCAGGCTCTGTGCAACCTCCCAGTCTTAGGATCATTCTCTTTTCACCCAAGCTGAAACACTCCTTTAGTTCCCTACTGGAACCTTCAGAATTCAATCCACAGGTCCTTTGGAAACCCCACCTATGCGAACATGCACAAGGTGTGAGCTCCACCTCCTCCAAGCAACCACAATTCTCTAACCAAGGCCTTAACACAAGTGCCTTTCACAACTCACGACCTCGCGAGTTCGTGAGTCAAAGCTCTCGACTCCTCTTTCTCCAAATCTCTGATACTCGAGATGCGATGGGATATGGCTCCTCCCTGTTAGCGCCCTCCATGCATAACCACCATCTAGAGCTAAGCACTAAATTCACTCACAACTTGTGAGCTCGTGAGTTGAAGGGTTGAACCTCTGGGCCCTTCTCTTACGAAAATCTGAGACGCAAAAGTCCAAGAAGACTTGAATCCTTTAGCACTTCTCGTGACTCACCACTTTGCGACTTGGTTTGTTGAACCTTTGTGCTCCTTTCTTATGAGAACCTGAAGCACGAGAAGTCAACAGGGTGTTGACTCTCTTCGAGGCAACGAGTGTCCACCTGTCAACCACGCAGTCCCCACTTGATGGATGCATCACGTGTTTTCCTGAGACCTCGGTCCTCTACACTTTGCAACTTTTGCAGTCGAAAAAAAATTACCAAAACCTCCGAACCCCCGATACGCGATATAGTGAAGTTTCTGATCCAATGGTCTTCTCGTGAACTAGATCCAATGGTTGTCTTTGCTCCTCGCTTACTTGGAGCTTCGTGAAATCAAGAGTTTGGTCTGCCTTCTCCAAGCTTTTGAACCCTGAATCCGCGATATCATCCAACGGCTTACACAAAGCACGATCAACGACTCATGTTGATCCTGGATCCTGAGGTGATAGGTTTCACCGACCTGTAACCACCTTGCATCTTCCTTTGATCTTACAGTTTTCGTGATTTTGCGAGTTCTCCATAGAGAATTCTGACCACCCACCTCTACTCTTATGTGCAGCTTCCTAGGGACTTCTGGCCAATGAATTGGTGCCCTCCTTCTACAGTCACAAGGTTTAAACCTCACACACATTTTACAGATCCGATAGCTCACAGCAACTCGGCACTTCTCCCCAAAGTGTCTCCATCATCCATTTCAACTGCTCTCCTATGCTTGAAAAGCCTTTAGACGGCTGTCTCTCAACACTTCACTCAAGTGTTGGCCTGGTGCATTCCTTTCACAGGTCTTCATCCTCTATCCCTTTCTCTCCTTGAAAGGATGGAAATGCCCTCTGGCAACTTCTTGCTCAAGCACTCCTTGCTGAGCCTGCAGGGTGTTCAATAACCCTGTGAAAGTCCTCCCTTAACACTTCTCTTCTCTTTGAACTCAAAAAGGAGTTCTTTCTGTGCACGCCTGCACCAACTCAATGCCCTCCTGGCAGAGTTTTCTAGAATCCTCAGTGATTCTTCCTTCTTGCCGAACTCGAAATAGAGTTCTTCTCCTAATGCATCTAGTGCATTTGCTCGATGACCTCTTGGCAAAGCCTTACAGAATTCTCAGAAATTATGTATTCTTTGTACCTTCTATGCACCTACCCAAATTCCCTCTTGGCAGAGCTTCTACAAAATCCTCAGTGATTCTGGTTTCCCTTTGAACTCATAGTAGAGTTCTCCTGTGCACTATCTACACCTACTCGATGCCCTCCTGATAGAGATCTACATAACCCCTCAATGATTTTGTCTCTTGCTGTGTCCTCTGCACAATCCCACCTCCAAGGTGTTCAGGAACATTGAGGTTTCCTCTTGATTCAATGACTTCTGCTGGTGCACCTTCCTGACACGTCTTTGTCCAAATCCTGCAGGATTTAGAAGTGCATTCCTTGCACTGGATTACAAAACCCACAGCGTTCTGTCACACCCTCTTGGCATGAAGCCTCAAAGAACCCCAAACCTGAAGTCAAAGATTCCACAGATAGCAGAACCTATCTATCCCTGCAAATGCATACCTAACATACATCTACAACATATCATAAACATAGAAAGACATTCATTCATGAACTCATAAACATATGGACAACAACATGCAGAAAAAAATTCTCTATTTGTATTAAACAAGAATGCCTCTTTACAATGTGTTTGAGCTCAGACTGCAACAGAGTCTTGGATCTCCTCTCTTCTCTTCTCTACTCGACTTACACAACTACTTCTCCCCTATCCTACGTACAAAGGATCTTTTACATGAGGGGACTCTTTGAGCTCTTCCCTCCAATCTACCTACTCTATTCAATTACATTGAATTACATTGAATTACATTGAATGGTTGTCTAGTCCGAATCGGAACTAGATCTAGCCTTACAACCATTAAAAGCCTTCTTTAACTACAACCTACTCAAAGACATAGCTTTGGTTCTACCAGCCTTACAAACATTTAATACATTGATTTCAAATTTAAAATTTGAAATGAGAGGGTTGCACCTCTCCTTCTTCATTGAATGCATGTTGTGTTGGCTGGATGGATGGCGCATGGCTGGCTTGGGAGCGATGCTCTTGTATTAGGCTATGTCCATAAATATATTCTACCTCTGTCTTATTTATCAATAGGGAACTGGGCACATTATATCATAGGATAATATAAAGTAGTGAACCGAACCAGGATCACACGAAGATACATAACTTGCGACCTGAGCCTCAACTACATCTTCGGATGGACTCTATTTGAGCTCCATAGCTGTCAAAATAGACCTCAACTCAATAAGGAATACAAAATAGGTTCTTCAAAATACCTCTCTCCAAGAGATATGACAAACATTAGATACCTTATTCTATAACCTCTTCAATTTATATTACAAAAATGGGTTAAAAACCCTTACAATATGACTCCAAAATCCTAACCCTAACATGGCTATGTTTGTCCACATATGTGCCCGATTTCTGCAAATTATGCCATGTGTTTCTTCCTTCACCCTTTTTCGCGTTGGTCTTCCTTCTTTTCCAACACACACTATTCCCTTTAGCCCACTCTACATCGCTTACTGCGCTTACTCCCAAAAATTAATGCTTCAACACCTTTACAATGTGATGTAGGAGCATTGCCAACAAGCACATGTGGAGGGACAACTCAACACCAGAACGCGCCTTTTGAATTATTTTGGAATCTTAAATGTTGGCATTTCTTATTAATATTTTTGGAACTGATTGAAAAACTGAAGAAGATCAAACGCTTGGGAGATGAATGATCACGAGTGATCTAGGATTTTCACTCCTAGACTTTAATGTAACATAAATTCAGTAGCAGTTAGTTTTTTTCTTGAATAGACAAGTAGTCAGAGGGAACCCTAGGATCCCTCTAGGATAAATAGAGGTTTTGTATGCCCGAATGAGGCTATTGAAAATTAGTAGGAGATTGCTGAGATTCAGTTGTTGAAATTTTATCTGTTGTTTTATCATAGTTGTTGTCATTTAGATTTGAATGAATATAAGAGCGGAAAATTGATCCAATGCATGGTGTCACGACTATTTACAATTCCTTGTTATTTTGTTTACATGAATGAATGAGTCATGTTGTTGCATTTATGAAACTGTGAAGTGTTTGAGTAAGTTTCAACTGTTTCTCTTCGTTGAGTTCATGCAAGGTGTGCATATAGTATGCAAGGGGGGCATTGACAGAGTCTGTTTAGACTCATAATATTAGAAGAGATAGCGTGAAATATTTATTTGCAAGGAGTGCAAAGGGACTGCTACAAGGTGTGCACAGTCGCTCGCAAGAACTTAAGTCTTGGATGAGAACCTGCTGCAAGGAGTGACAAAGTCTATTTCTACTCATAAGCTTTGAAGATATAGTGAAACTTTCATTTGCAAGGAGTGCAGAGAGATTGCTGCAAGGTGTGCACTGTAACCCACAAGAAACTAAGTCTTGTGTAAGAATCTACTACAAGGAGTGAAAATATTGGAAGTTCGACTAAGTATCGGAGTGAGCCCTCTGAGGATTCAAAGGGTCCGAGAGATAAATATCAGGAGAGGTAATGGGGAGAAATATTCAAAGGGAGTGAAGCTCTGAAGGTTTCATGAGTCATAGGCTAAGATCTATCTAGTAGTGAGTGGGATCATTCTAGATCGTTGGATCTGGGAAAGGTGCATGAGTTTTAAGTCTCTATGTGCGTGTAAGATTGAGTATTCGCCTAAGTCCCAAAGGGGCCAGGGACCATCCATCATCCAAAGGGACAGGTGGTAGAAGATCCATAAATCTAGAGTGAAATTACTTCAGAAGTTTTGTGGATAAGGAGAAAGAGAAATCGTCGAAGAGCCGAAGGCTGAAGTAGATCTAGGCGGTTGGTTTCTAGGAGATACGTGTTGAAATATCTGAGGCTTTGGGAAAATTCACTTCGGAGGATTCCAAGTGCGAAGGGTGACAAACTTCCGAAGTCTCGAAGGCTGAAGTGAGTTGTATCTGTCTGATTCAGAGGGACATGTGACAAAGATCCATGAACTTTGGGTGAAGCCACTTTGGAAGAAAGTGAGTGTGAAGAATTTGAAAACCCTGAAGCTCAAATAGCTGAAGTGAATCGTAGTCTTCTGATTCAGAGTGACATGTCACAGAGATCCATGAACTTTGGGTGAAGCCACTCCAGGAGAAAGCGAGTCTGCAGAAGTTGAAAACCACAAAGCCCAAATAGCCGAAGTGGATAGTGTCCATAGGATCTAGAGGGACATGCGTCAACAGATCTTGTACTTTGGGTGGATATACCTTGAGAGAAATCAAGGGTGGATATTTGAAACTCCCAAAGCCTGAAGAGTTGGAGTTAATCATGACCATTAATCTGCAGGAGACACGTGTCAATGAATCGTGAACTCTGGGTCAAAGAAATCCGGGAGGAAGCAAGTGTGGGGAAAGTTGAGGCTCTCGACACGTGGATTCCTGAAGTGGATATTGACCTTCGATCTAAGAAAGGACAATCGATGATGCATAATCATTGTGGGGAGTGGAGGAAATTTTAGCGAGCGCGCTAGTTCGTAGCCCATAATTTTCTAGGGCCATTGATCTTTTCGAGACAGGGGATCAACAACCAAAATTTAAAGGAGGTTGGGAAAGAACTTTTCTGATTGTGGGGACAAGGCTCTCTGATAAAGAGTGAGAATGTTGGAAGCCCACAATTTCTATGAAGCGTTGATCGACGGGCAGGTCGGTAATGATCAGATCATGACCGCAAAAACCCTAAGGGTGATAACATGGCCTGCATTTTTGGTTTGAGACCAGTAAGGTCCTGAGGAGATGATCCATCTCGAGAATAATTAATGATCCTTTACCAAGAGGTCAAGTAGCCCCGAGGAGAGAAGGGCAGTCTGCATCAAGTGGTATCAAAGCCTGAAATTGTTTCGGGTAGAAAAAGAGAGCTCAAAGTTGTAGTCTGTGTGTGAGGAACAGTCAACACAATGCCACCGATGAGACATGTGGATCTGCCTATAACCAATTGTGCTGTAGAAAGAGAAATGAGAGAGCTTCATGCAATATTAGAGGCGATGGATGCAGCGCAGAGGAGAGAACTTGATGCTGGGGACATCAGTGAGGCAAAAAGTGAAAAAATAGAAGTTGAAGAAGTTGCAGGGAAAATTTTTTCTGAATAATGCTTACTATGAGCAATTGTTAAATTGGGAGCTAGAGCCAAGGTAGACATGCCAATGTATGAAGGAAATTTGGATGCGGAGGAGCTATTGGATTGGATAAGATCCATGGACAAATATTTTGACTATGAATATGTTGATGAGGAGAAGAAGGTGAGACATGTTGTCACCAAGTTGAAAGGACATGCAACACTCTAGTGGGATGCACTGCAGGCTGAGAGGAGAAGAAAAGGAAAACAAAAGATAAAGAATTGGGATAGAATGGTAGCCAAGATGAAGGCTAAATTTGTACCTGAATATTATCAGATAAATATGTTCAAGAAGTTTTCAAACCTGAGACAGAAGGGTATGACAGTGAAATATTACACGGAGGAGTTCTACAAACTAAATATCAGGGATGGACGAAGAGAGAAATATGAAGAAAAGGTTTCTAGATATATAAATGGATTGAGATATAAAATATAGGATAAGATCAACATGATGTCAGTGAGGACAGTAGAGGATGCTTATCATATTTCACTAAAAGCAAAGGAGAAGATTCTACTTACTTTACCATATAGTTTAAAACATAGTTGATTACTATAATCTCTGTACTTATACGGATGCAACAAAAACAAATCTAGCGAGGCATAGGTAGAAGCCCAAACAAAGGCAAGGGAGTTTCCCATGACAAGGAACATAAAACCAAAGATGAGACTGAGAAAACACACAACCACTCAGAAAGAGAAGGAAGTTCTCAAGGAAGACAAAATGGTGGAAGAAGTTCTTCTAGAGGAAGAGGGAGAAGCAGAGGAGGAGAAGTAAGGTGTTATGCCTATGGAAAGACATGACACATGTCTTGGGAATGTCCCTAGAAAAATAAATAAGGAGGGGGTGAAGCTCACATTTCAGAAGCACAGAAAAGGGATGCTGAAGAAGAAAGTGCAGAGGATGGAAGATCTTTGATGCTAAGGAAGGTTCTCTTGAAGCCAGAACCAGAAGTTGAAAAACCAGCGCAGAGGAACATTTTATTCAGGACAATGTGCAAGACTAAAGACAAATTATGCAAGGTTATAATTGATAGTGGGATCAATGATAACTTAGTATCCACGGAGATGGTGGAGAAATTAAAGCTAGAAACAACTGCACATCCAAATCCATATAAATTCTCATGGTTGCAAAATGGAAACTAGGTAATGGTCACTAAACAATTCCTCGTTGAATTTAAAATAGGAGGATATAGAGATGAAACTCTGTGTGATGTGATTCTCATGGATGTATGTCACGTTTTGTTGGGAAGACCATGGAAATTTGATAGAAATGTCATTCATATCGGGAGAAAAAATACTTACACCTTGGAGAAGAATGGTAGGATGCACATGTTGTTGCCAATAGAGGAGAAGAAATTAAAGGAAGAAGCCAGTACAAACATACTTCTCATGATTGGGAAGGAACTCCCGAGTGAAGTCAGCAAGGAACAAGAGATGCAGTTTGTTATGGTGAGGAAACCCAAAGCTGTCCTTACAAGTACTTCGATGGATTATTTTCCTGAAGAAGTTAAGGAGTTGTTGGATAATTTTTCTGACATAGTAGTGTATGAGTTGCCTAACTCATTGCCACCCATCAAAAGTATCATCCATCATATTGATTTGATACCAAAAGCAAGTCTTCCAAACAATGTAGCATACCAATTAACACCTCAAGAGAATGAGGAGGTAAATAACCAAGTCCAATATTTGTTAGACAAGGGTTTGGTCAGAGAAAGCTTGATTCCATGTGCAGTACCAACTATGTTCAGTCCAAAGAATGATGGAGGATGGAGAATGTGTACAGATTCGAGATCCATAAACAAGATCACCATCAGGTATAGATTTCCTTTGTCATGAATGGATGACTTAATGGATTGTTTAAGTGGAGAAAATTTCTTTTCTAATATAGATTTGAAAAGTGGATATCACTAGATAAGGATGAGAGAATATGATGAGGGGTAAACAACCTTTAAGACAAATGAAGGGTTGTATGAGTGGCTTGTTATGCCATTTGTCTTAAAAAATGACACAAGTAATTTTATGATATTGATGAATGAAATACTGAAAGATTTTATTGGTAAGTTTGTGGTTGTATATCTGGATGATATATTAGTCTTTATAAAGAATAAAGAGGAGCATTTGAGACATTTGAAATTAGTGATGAGGAGACTATAGTAGGAGAAGTTGTTGATAAATTTGAAGAATTCCTCTTTTATGAAGACATAATTCATTTACTTGGGTTTTGTGATCTCTTCAAATGAATTGAAGATGGATCCAGAGAAGGTGAAATCAATCAAAGAATGGCCATCACCAAGGAGTATGTTTGAAGTGAGAAGCTTCCATCGATTAGCAAGTTTCTATAGGAAGTTCATCAGAAATTTTAGTGGAATTTGTGCACCAATGATGGATACAGTGAAGAAGAGGCACAAGTATTTTAAATGGATAGAGGAGGCCAAGAGGAAATTCAATATATTGAAGGATAAGATAACAAAACAACCAATTTCGATCTTATAAAATTTTGGAAAAACATTTCAAGTGATATGTGATGCAAGTGGAGTTGCAATTGGAGTAGTTTTGAGCCAAGATAATAGGCCTATTGCATATTTCAGTGAGAAGCTAAATGAGACTAAGAGAAAGTACTCTAGATATGAAAAAGAGTTTTATTCCATAATTCAAGCCTTCAAGAAATGGAGGCACTTCCTTGTTCCAAGGGAATTTTTCTTGTATAACGATAACCAGGCTCTACAATTAATAACTAGACATGAAACATTGAATCAGAGACATGCAATGTGGATTGAGTTTATGTAGAATTTTACTTTTGTCATAAAAACATTTCTAGAAATTCTAACAAAGTTGTTGATGCATTAAGAAGGAGATGTTTGATTTTGCAGGATTTTCAAGTGAATACCTTAGGGTTTGAACACTTTAAGGAAATGGACAGTGATGATCTAGATTTCAAGGAAGCATACAAAGAATGTGAAAATATTGTGCTGAGAGACAGAAGACAGTGGACAAATTATATGATTCAAGAGGGACTGTTGTTCAAGGGAAATCAGTTGTGCATACCAAAATGCTCAATGAGGGATAACCTTTTTAAGGAAAAGCATAATGGAGGATTGGTTGGACATTTTGGCCATGATAAAAAAATTTCACAATTGAGCAGTTCATACTATTGGCCATGTATGAGAACAGAAGTGATAAAGTTTGTGAACATATGTAGAATCTGCCAACATGCATATGGAAAAAGATAGAACACTAGATTGTATCAACCATTTCCAATACCAGAGAGGCCTTGGGATGCAATAAACATGGATTTTGTATTGGGATTGCCAAGAACACACAAGGGATGTGATTCCATATTTGTGGTGGTGGATATATTTTCAAAGATGGCACACTTTATCCCATGCAAGAAGAATAGTGATGCAACACATGTTGCAAATTTACTTTTCAAAGAAGTTTTTTTACTTCATGGATTACCCAAAATCATTGTCTCAGACAGAGACACCAAATTCGTCGGTCATTTCTGGAGATAGATTTGTCCTTCAGCTTATCTTATCACTCTCAGACAGATGGGTAGACTAAGGTGGTGAACAAAAGTTTGGGAAAATTATTGAGGAGTCTGATCACTGAGCATGATAGTCAGTGGGATCAGATTCTGCCACAAGATGAATTTTCATACAATGACTCACCAAACAGGAGCACTGGAAAGAGCCCATTCCAAGTATTGTATGGAATGCAGGAAAGAGGAGTATTTGAGTTGAGAGACTTATAACATAGTGTTGGAGAAGAAGATTTTGTTGCAGAAATGCAAAATATCCATAGCTAGATCAGAGAGCAGTTACATAACTCTATCCAAGAGTACAAGTGTAGAGTTGATCAACATCGCAAAGATATTCAATTTGAAGTAGGAGATCAGGTTCTGGAACACCTCAAGAAAGAAAGGTTCCCTAGGGGAACACATAACAAGTTGAATATGAAAAATATAGGGCCATGTAAGATGTTAAGGAAGTTTGATGCAAAATTCCTATGATATCGAGTTTCCAGAAGATGTGGGCATATCACCCATATTCAACATATCAGGCCTATATCCTTACAGGGAAGATGAAGCAGGAGAAACAAAAGGTCAGAAATAGATTCAGTAGGAAAAGAAAATTCCTGTAGTATAAAAGCCACATATAGAGAAGATTGTTGATCAGAGGATTGACAAGAAGACCAGGAGGAAGACCTATTTGAATATTTGGTCAAGTGGAAGGGAGACTTGATAGAACATGCCAGTTTGGAAAATGAATCTGATATCCAGAAGCATGGAAATTTGGTGCAGGAGCTCATGGACAGGAGTCCATGAATTTTTTTCCAAGGGACTATGATGCAGGGTAATAACCAACAAGAACATGTGGAGGGACAACTCAACACCATAACACACCTTTTGAATTATTTTGGAATCTTAAACACTGGGAGATGATTGAAAAACTGAAGAAGATTAAATGCTTTGGAGATGAATGATCATGAGTGATCTGTGAGTTTCACTCCTAGATTTTAATGTAACGAAAATTAAGTAGCAGTTAGTTTTTTTCTCGAATAGACAAGTAGTTGGAGGGAACCCTAGGAGCCCTCTAGGATAAATAGAGTTTTTGTATGCCCGAATGAGGCTGCTGCAAATTAGTAGGATATTGCTGAGATTTAGTTGTTGCTGAATTTTTGGTTGTTGTTTTATCATAGTTGTAGACATTTACATTTGAATGAATATAAGAGAGGAAAATTGATCCAATGCATGGTGTCACTATTTTTTACAATTCCCTGTTATTTTGTTTTCATGAATGAATGATTCATGTTGTTGATAATATGAAACTGTGAAGTGTTTGAGTAAGTTTCGATTGTTTCTCTTTGTTGAGTTCATGCAAGGTGTGCATTTAGTCCGCAATGAGGGCCTTGACAGAGTCTGTTTTGACTCATAAGATCATAAGATATAGCACTGAACTTCTATTTGCAAGTAGTGTAAAGGGACTGTTGCAAGATGTGCACTATCGCCTGCAAGAACTTAAGTCTTGCGTGAGAACCTGATGCAAGGAGTGATAGAGTCTGTTTAGACTCATAAGATCAAAAGAGATAGTGAAACTGTCAATTACAAGTTGTGCAAAGAGACTACTGCAAGGTCTTCACAGTCAATTGCAAGAAACTAAGTGTTGCATAAGAATATGTTGCAAGGACTGCATAGATTTGAAGTTCGACTAAGTATCGGAGTGAGCCCTCTAAGGAGTAAAAGGGTTCAAGAGATAAATATTATGAGGGATAGAGGGGAGAAATATTCAAAGGGAGTGAAGCTGTGAAGGTTTCATGAATCATCGAGTAATATCCATCCAGGAGGGGTTGGAATCATTCTAGATCATTGGATATGGGAAAGGTAAACAAGTTTTAAGTCTCTGTGTGCACATAAGAGTGAGTATTCGCCGATGTCCCGAAGAGGCCAAGGACCATCCAACATCCAGAGGGATAGGTGGCAGAAGATCCATAACTATAGAGTGAAAGTACTTTGGAAGTTTTGTGGATAAGGAGAAAGAGAAATTGTCGAAGAGTCAAAGGCCAAAGTAGATCCAGGTCGTTGGTTTCCAGGAGATACGTGTCGACAGAACTGAGACTTCGGGAAAATTTACTTCATAGGATTCCAATTGCGGAGGGTGACAAACTCTCGAAGTCCCAAATGTCGAAGTGAATCATATCCATCTGATTTAGAGGGACACACGGCTGAGATACGTGAAATTCGAGTGAAGAAACTCTGGGAGAAGGAGAGTGTGTAGAAGTTGAAAACCTTGAAGCCCAAAGAGCCGAAGTGAATCGTAGCCGTCCAATTTAAAGGGACACGTGGAAGAGATCCATGAATTTTTTGTGAAGCCACTCTGAGACAAAGTGAGTGTGCAAAAGTTAAAAACCCCGAAGCCCGAATAATCGAAGTGGATAGTGGTCGTCGGATCTAGAGGGACACGCGTCAACATATCTTGTACTTTGGATACAATATATTGGTCATAAACTAAATCCCAAATGAGCATGATTCTGATTGGGACTTTCCATCTGGCGTTCTCCCTTATTTGATTGAATGGGCCTTTGGGACCCGTCAACAGCTCCACTGTATTTTTCTCTCACTCACTCACTCACTCTCCCTTCCAACCTCTCTATCTCTCTTACTCACTCACTCCCCCTCTCCCCATATCTCCCTTCCTCCCTCTATCTCTCCCTCTCTCTGACCTCTCTCTCTCTATATATCACTTTCTCACTTGTTTCTTGTCTTATCCTCTCTCTTCCTCTCTCTCCCCACTCTTCCTCTATATACCCCTCTTCCTCTTTGCATATATATCTCCCCAAATATTCCCCCCATATATCTCTTTAAATATATCTCTCTCCCTTCCTATCTTTCTCTCTCTCCCCTTTCATAAACTACATCCCAAATGAGCATGAGTCTGATTGGGACTTTCCATATGGCTTTCTCCCTTATTTGATTGAATGGGACTTTGGGACCCGTCAACACCTCCACTGTATTTTTCTTTCACTCACTCACTCTCTCTCCCTTCCAACCTCTCTATCTCTCTTACTCACTCATTCTCCCTCTCCCTGTATCTCCCTTCCTCCCTCTATCTCTCCCTCACTCTGACCTCTCTCTCTATATATATATCACTTTCTCACTTGTTTCATGTCTCCTCCTCTCTTCCTCTCTCTCCGCCCTCTTCCTCTATATACCCATCTTCCTCTTTTCATATATCTCTCCACAAATATTCCCCCATATATCTCTTTAAATATATCTCTCTCCCTTCCTATATTTCTCTCTCTCCCCCTCCCTTCCTCACCCCCCTACTACCACATCCTTTCTCTATCCCTTTTTTCTTCCATCTCTCTCTCTCTCTCT
>JASDQU010105258.1:279469-305727 GCA_032191745.1 Picea mariana
CAAGAAGACCTAGTCTTCGGATCATCTCATCTCATCTTATAGATTGAATATATTGTAAAAGGAGGTTTCCTCGTCGAAGAGGACTGTTATTCATTGACATTTTACCATTCTCAAAGAATTGCTTCATAAAAATTCTAGTTTGCCTATGAATGCTTCAAACTTCCCTTTTTCTAAGGGCTTGGTTTGAATGTCTACAACATGATAATATGTGGGCACATATTGGAGCTTCACTACTCATTTCTAAATCTTGTCTTGAATGAAGTGATACTTTATCACTATGTTCTTGGACCTACCATGAAATACTGGATTCTTAAATCTTTTTATACAACTCTAATTAACATAGTAAATGACTGTGGGATCCAACTGCTGATCAAATAAACCTACTAGTAAATTTTCAAGATAGATGGCTTCACAACTAGCAATACTAGATTCCATGTACTCTTTCTCTACTAAGCTAAGTGCCACTGAAGTTTTCTTCTTACTGAACTAGGATATCATCATTGATCCCAAGATAAAGAAACATCCTTAGATTCTCTTCCTATATGTTTCACTTCCTACCCAATATGAGTCTATGTACCCCTACAACTTTACCTCACCATATCCAAGATATTGAAACCCATACTCCATTGTGCCTCTCAAGTATCCAGGCACATTTTTTTCTGCTACCCAATGCTCTTACCTTGTCTCCACCGTGAATTGGTTCAAGGTGTTCACTAAAAAACATATAATTGGTCCAGTGTTGACAAGACACATCAAATAACCTATTCACTACATGTACAATGTGGGATCCACCATATCTGAAAAAAGGGTGCAATTTTGAAATCAAGAGACTAGTTAAGTCAGGATCTAGATAAAAGGTATCCAGGTATCCATGATCTGTAATATTTGGTAGTTACTATATTTTGATTATCCTAGATGAAAAAAAAAAAACATTTCTTGAGATAGTTCGCTTTTTATTACATTTTAATTAGTCAAAACATTTCCTTCCTTGATTGTAATAGGTTACAAACTGATAGAAGTCCCATAATGAAAATTAAAGAAGCAAAAACTTGGTCTTTTGAAAATAAACTTAAATCCAATAATACAAGTAAAAACATAAAACCGTACTAACCAAAAATTAAAATTATATAAAATAAACCATAAAATGAAGAAAATTTTGAAATATTTGCGAGAGGCCTCATTATTTTATGAAAAAATCAAACAAATTATGAGGTTGGTGTTCAACTACAACAAGATGATACATGATTATGTTGTTTCTTCCCTTTACCTTTCTTCTTGACTGGACACTGTGATTCATAATGCCCTTGCTTATGACATGTGAAGCACTTGATTTTACTCAAGTCCTCCTTCCCTATCTGTGAGGCTGAATCCTCAATATTTTCCTTACTCTTGTTGGGTCCATTACCTTTTCACTTCTTGGTTTGATAAATTAGTGCATGATCACTGTCACTTCCCTTTTTGTTTCCCTTTGACTCCATTCGAGTTTCCTCTTGGATACAATCACCCCATGTTCTTTCCTAGCAGGGAAGTTTTTCCCAAGCACAAAATCCCTAGACAATTTTTTCCCATTGAGGTGAAAACCCTTTCAGTTCCATGTTTACTAGATATTTGTCTTCAACCTTCTCCCCAATTGAAACAAGTTTGTTAAGAAACCATGTGACCTTCATTGGGTAAATAGGGACAGTTTCTAATATATTCATCTCAATAGGCATGTGTTCAATATTAAATATAATCTTCCTGTTAATGTTCTTGCATTGATAAAGGCCAACCAAGTCATTGAACATCTCATTCATTGTCTTCTTCTTGGATATGTGAGGCATCAAGTGATATTTAATGGCATCTCTTATCATCCTCTTGGATTTTACCTCCTTATTTTTCTGGGTTCCCGACTGTTGCATATCTTTCGGTGTTGTCACTGCATCTTTCATGATATCATAGAGATCATTCTCTTCCAACAAGAGATTAAACCCGACCTTCCAAGATAGAAAATTAGAGGCGTCATCCAATATCTCCTGGAACATGAGGTTAGATGATGCCATATATAATCTACACACAAAATACTACTCTTCGATCTTTTAATCGAAGTATCTCTAATACAATGTGAATTTTTGAAATCCTAGATAACAAATGTCCTATGCTTATTCATTAAATAAATCGGATCTCAAATTTATTCAATGATAGAAAAAAAAATATGAGCATGCATCAATTACACAGATGGTTGGAAAATATAGCAGAAGCATAAGAAATGAAACATGAAATTTTCCTTTCAAATCAGTTTATCATTTATTGTTATAGCAAGATTTGCCTCACCATTGCTATCTTGCATAGAGGGCCTTTTTCCATTTCCCTATGCAGACTTGTCATCCCTTTTTGATGAATCCAGAGCCAAAAATATACATTTTCCCACATATACTTTCCCTATCAACTATGCAAGATGCGTATATGCTGGTTGCTCCACTACATCCTGCGTACATCGGGATTTGTGCTAGAAAATACAAAAATGAGGTCAGGTTTCCATGTCACGATAGAAGATCTCTGATCCTTGGCCTTCTACATACTGGAAACATTTCGACTCGGCCCTTCATTTGCATTATGAAGGCTATAAAAGAACAATTTCGATCTATGGAAAAGGAGGAGAACGAATTCAACTTTTAGAGCAAAGTTACTCTAGAGAAATTGCTTCATATTGATTATGCATCCCTTTGTCCCTCAAGTCTGAACACAGTGTTCAGCCCCCAATATCTTCCCCTATTGTTGAGAGAACCTCATTGACTCTCTCTTATGAGATTGCCTTTGGTGAAGGATTGAAGTGGTGGAGGCCCAGTTGGAAGGAACTTGGTTTCTTGTTTTCGAAACGTGCCGACATGGAAGTCTGTAATGTTGTCACTTCTGCTGATCAATTAATAATAGAAATATTCCTTTCTCATCCTATTGGTATATTGCAAATGTATGATTATTATCTATGGGCATGTTTGTAATGTTTATTGATGGATTATGATATCGAATGTGCTAACCCATTTATATCATCACTATATACTTTCTATGCTCATTGTTTAAGAACTTATTGTAGGTATAAATATTTGGGTCGAAGTCCTCAACGGTGGAACATCATCAAACGTTGGATCGAGGTAGGCCTCTTTCTTATGTTGCAAATTAGTTCATATAGCATATGTTGGAATTGAGTTGATTTCTGCTGTCATACCTGTCTGTTGTGGTTTACCTCCCTCATAACATAAATGGCGACTCCACTGGGGAGAGATATTCCTTCTAAGGGTTGAAGTACTTTTTCTTCCTCAATTGTTATTTTTCCTTTGTGTTTCTTGTCGTATCACTGCTTGACATATTCTGTTCACTCTGGGTCTGATTTTTCAGCCTTCTTACCTTTGCCTAACCTTGTTTTAAATCATATACACTCATTTTGCCCAGACAGTCGTGTATACCCACTTGTTGTCTCTTTGCAGGATGTGGATATACGCCATGTTCTCCTACCACTTCCCTTTGTTTGTTTTCTTGGTTTAGTGATTGCTGGGTGAGTTTTGAGGATTGTTGAGCCTTGTTAGGCCTCTGTAGTGCCTGTTGAGTTTCTCTAGGTTGACAAGAAACCTGTTGGGAGTTTAATTTTTGGGTGTAGTCTTTCTCTTTGTTTTTCATCATTGTTGTCCTTGAACCCTAGGTTGTTTGCTTGGCTTCTTGGTATTCTGATTGAGTTATTTCATTTATACATAGTTGAATTTATATATCAGGTTGCTTTATAGTCCATGCATTTTCTCTTTAATATATTGAAAATACAAAAAAAAAATAGAAATTTTACATTGGTTAACATTTTTATCTTTGAGCTTTTATCATTAACATAGTTCATTTAGCGAAAGATTGCATTTTACTTCTGAATTGTAGAGTTGAAATTGAAAATTGCACTGCTTTTATTAGCATATCATTCATTGAAAAGTTAAAGATAGAATTTGCATTATATTCATATTCATTTTCTTTCAGAATCATAACATCATGAGTTTTGCTTCCATACCCTTTTGAGTAATCACGAGCAATAAAATTTACGCTTTAAACTAAAATTGATTAGTCACGATTTTATTTTTTAGGGTGCACAAACTAGTCTAGGATTTAGTGTCTTGGAATAGGATTTTGTGAGTAAACTTCTCCAAGGCAATTAAATAAACATATGTGTTTGAGACAGGGATTTGAGAATTACATTGTATAATTGGTAATATCAGGAGGCTCTGCTCACACCGGAGTTAATCACGAGGTCACACGAAGTTATTTGAAGGGATAACCCTTGGATACTCACCTAGTGCCAGAGATATTTCTGTGGATTTATTTGTATTTGGGGATCTTGATAGTACCCATACCTCTATGAGAGGTGGTGCTTTCAATGTTTTGGGCTTTGCTACCCTGCCCCTATGGTGATCTGAACTTATGACTACTAATATGTGCATCAGTTATACAATGGTTTATTAGTTGCTTGACTTAGGTAGCTCATAGGTTACTTGCAGGGGTTATTCTACGTGTACCCTGAGTTAGATAGGGGTCAGACAACACACAACCTTTATGGAGGATTACCTCTCCGGAGGGATTTGACCGACTGGATTTTAATCCCACGAGGGCCCCGATAACTGATTCTGTTACCTCCAAACTTTAGCAGGGAATCTCAGGTCCCTCTTGGATGAGACATACCTTCTTTAGCGAGGGAGGCCACTCAACCACTTTAGCTCATTTGCATGCATATTGGTTGTTTGAATTTTTGGTATGCTCTTTGACTACTAGTTGGCCTTAGGACATTTTTTTATTTTGTAGAGTCATAAGTCGTCGTGGATACAAAACAACTTCCTCGCCAGTCCCGTCGATTGTTACAGTTACCACCAGTTTTCGAGTTCTTGCCTTCTAAAAGGAGTAGAGTTATCAAGCATAGTACACACACATCCACCTTTCAGACTTCTGGTTCCACAAGGATGAGTACTGATTCCAGTCTTCAGAACATTGGGAGTTCTTCGAGTCACATACCCACTAGCAATGGAGAAAAACTTATCGTCAAGGGTATATTGCTTGGACACACTTTGTGGAAGATCTTTATGAATTCTTTGACACTGACACCAACCATTTGGGTTGTTTGACAAAGTTGAAACAATTAGGAACAGTAGAAGACTTTATAGCTACCTTTGAGTGCCTGGATTTTAGAATAGAGGGCATGTCTGATGCCTTTTTCTGAGAGTGTTTTATCAGTGGCCTCAAGGATGAGATTCCAACCCATGTCCTCATGGCTCAGCCTTAGATTTGGGTGGAGGATACTAAAAGAGATAAAGAAGCACAACATGTGGTATACTCTCAAAACCAAAAACCCTCCTTTATCCCTCACCCTAAACCAGTAAATCCCACTACTCCCTCTTCTCCACTAAAGATCCAAAAATTGACTAGGGATGAAATGGCTGAACGCCAACTCAAAGGCCTTTGTTATAACTGTGTTGACAAATATTTCTTGGGCCACAAGTGTAAGGAACAAAATATTTTTATGGCCATCTCCGAGGATATTTCAGAAGAGGGTGTAGAAAATTCCCTTGTGTCTGAGTCACCTGAATCCACTGATATAACCCCTCCCTCAGACCCTCCTGAAGTAGAACCGGTCATTTCCCTCAATTCTCTCACTGTCTTCTCCACTCCCCAAAACCTCAAGCTAATTGGTTACATCAAGCATCAGAAGGTCATTATTCTAGTTGATAGTGGTAGCACCCATAATTGTATTCATTGCTGCATTGCCTAAGAAACTCATTGCTACATCCATGCTTTCAATAATTTCCAAATCATGATTGCCAATGGTGGTTCCATGAATTGTGGAGGGTGTTGTGAAAATGTGCGTCTCCAAATTGGTGACTACCACATGAAATCCCATATGTTTTCTATCGACATGGGAGGTTGTGACATTGTGTTGGGTGCAGAGTGGCTAAGGACTTTGGGTCCCATCCTCACGGATGTTAAAGACTTAACCATGCAATTCGACCAAGAGGGCCACCAATATAGGTTCCAAGGCATCACTGTCATTTCACCTGAGATAATTAGTTCCCATCGCATGGAAAATCTACTCAAAGAAGGTCATTTTGGTGTTATCACCCAACTCCATGCCATACAAGCAACAAAGACACCCTCGGTTCCACAAGACCTCCAAGCCATCCTTTATAAACATCAATTGGTCTTTTCCACTCCCCAAGGAATCCCTCTTTCCCATGGTGTTCATGATCATTCCATTCCCCTTGTACCCGAAAGCCGTCCTCCCAATATCCGTCCGTATCGTCACCCCTTTTCGCAAAAAAATGAAATTGAGAAAATGGTTTAGGAACTCCTTAATGCAAACATTATCTACCCTAGTACGAGCCCCTACTCTTCTCCTATGGTCATGGTCCTAAAGAAAGAAGGTTCTTGGCGAATGTGTCTTGACTTTCGTGCCCTCAACAAACTTACCATCAAAGACAAATTCCCCATTCCTATCATTGATGACCTCCTGGATGAATTGAGTGGCGCCCAATTATTCACTAAACTGGATCTTCATTCGGGCTACCACCAGATACGTATGAAAGAGACAGACATTCCCAAGACTGCCTTTAGAACTCACGAGGACCACTATGAGTTTTTGGTCATGCCCTTTGGCTTGTGTAATGCCCCCTCCACCTTCCAAAGCCTCATGAATCAGGTCTTTCATCCTTTTCTCCACCATTTTGTCTTAGTTTTCTTTTATGATATCCTCATCTATAGGAAAACCTGGACAGATCATCTTGCTCATGTGGATCGAGTTCTCCATCTACTCTCTCAGCACCAACTTTTCCTGAAACAGTCTAAATGTGCTTTTGGCAACTCAGAAGTAGAATACTTGGGTCATCTGGTTGGCAAGGATGGCATCAGGGTGGATCCTAAAAATATTGAAGCTATGCAATACTGGCCTCACCCAAAGAATCTTAAGACCTTGCGTAGATTTCTAGGCTTAACAGGGTATTATCGCAAGTTTGTTAAGAATTATGGGAATATTGCAGCACCTCTCACTGCTCTCCTCAAAAAGAACTCTTTCACTTGGACTCCAGCCACTGCCCAAGATTTTCACACCTTGAAGATGGCCATGTGCACCACTCTAGTCCTCGTCCTTCCCGATTTCACAAAGACCTTTGTGTTTGAATGTGATGCCTTAGGGAAAGGAATTGGTGATGTCCTTATGAAAGAGGGTCAAACTTTGGCCTTTACCAGTAAGAAACTATCTGAAATAAATCTAGGCAAATCCATCTATGAAAAGGAAATGTTGGCTATTCTACATGTTGTTGATCTGTGGTGCCCTTATATATTGGGGAAACATTTCCAAATTAAGACAGACCATCAAAGCCTCAAGTATTTTCTGGAACAATGCATTTCCTCCCCAGAAAAACAAAAATGGGTGACTAAGCTCTTTGGATATGATTATGAGATCATTTACAAGAAAGGCAAAGACAATGCGGTTGCGAATGCACTTTCTCGCAAATATGAAGATGAAGGATCCATTTTTTCTCTTTCATTCATTGTCCCAGATTGGCTCCAAGCCGTTCACCAGGAATGGCTACGAGATCCCAAAATTTCGCAGTTGATCCAACAATTGCAGTCCAATGCTCCATCTTCCCCAGGGTACTCTTGGCTCCATGATGAAATTTGATACAAAGGCCATTTGTATTTAAGTAAACAATCAAATCTTAAATCCACGATACTTTCTGAGCTTCATGCTACACCCACACCAGGGCACTCTGGGTTCACCAAAACCTATGATAGGGTCAAACGTTCCTTTTACTGGGATGGTATGAAACATGACATTCGTAATTTTGTCGCTGAATGTGATGTATGTCAATGCAACACGGGAGAAATAGTTAAATATTCGGGCACACTACAACCGCTCCTAATTCCACCTGCTATTTGGAAGGATATCTCTATGGATTTTACTACCATCTTACCCAAATCGAGAAATAAATCAGTCATCATGGTGGTTTTTGATCTCCTTTCCAAGTATGCTCATTTCTGCGCCCTTCAACACTCATTTACAACATCCACGGTGGCTCAAATTTTTATGGATCAAGTCTTCAAGCTTCATGGCATGCCGCACTCTATTGTTTCTGATCACGAACCAACTTTCACAAGCAATTTTTGGCAAGAATTGTTCAAGATACAAGGTGACGAATTGCATCTCAGCATAGCTTATCATCCCCAGACTGATGGCCAAATGGAAGTTGTCAACAAGTGCTTGGAAACATATTTAAGGTGTTTTGCCTCAGAAAAGAAAAATCAGTGGGATCAATGGTTACCCCTAGCTAAATGGTGGTACAACACTTCATGCCATACAACTACATGCATGACTCCTTTTGAAGCAGTATATGGACATAAGCCACCTTCAATTCTGTCATACTTACTAGGTGCCTCAAAGGTCCAGGTGGTTGACATAACACTTACAACTCGAGAGGATATTCTTCATACACTCAAAGAGAATTTGGTCATGGCACAAAATTGCATGAAGCAACAAGAAGATCAAGGTCGCTCTGAATGTCAATTTGCAGAAGGGGATCAGGTGCTTCTTCAACTGCAAGCTTACAAGAAAAATTCCCTCAAGGTCGAGAATTGTTAGAAGCTAGCACCCAAATTTTATGGTCCTTCTACTGTTCTCAAGCATGTGGGACAAGTAACCTATCAGTTAGCTTTGCCCAACCATTCGAAGCTACATCCTATTTTTCATGTTTCATGCTTAAAGAAGGTGATTGGAGCTAAGTGCCAAATTCAAACCAACCTTCTAGAGTTAGCTGAAGAAGGATCCATTTGGCTACAGCCAGAAGTTGTTTTGGACCAACGTGAGTGTCGCCTATGTCAAAGAACCATCAAGGAAGTGCTAGTCCAGTGGAAAGATACAACTCCAATAGATGTCACTTGAGAAACAACTACCACTCTGCAACCATTTCCTCATCTCAAGCCTTGAGGAAAAGGTTATTTTTAAGGGGGAAGACGTGTTAGGGTCCTAACCTGCACATAGGTAGAACAATATATTCAGATGTAATAAAGGTCAATATTAATAAGGCCTTTCAATAAAATAGAATAAGGCAGATGTAAGAAGACCTAATAGAAGATTATGATTCTAGAAGGATCTTCCTCTAGATGCTTCTTTTTAGTATAAATAGGAGTCAAGGGTATGAGAAACCAACTTGGATATTATTGTAATAGAGCTCTGCTCAACTGGAGGTTTCCCCCTCGAAGAGGCCTGTGAACATTGCTTTCATATTGAAAGTGCTATTTCTGTTATTATTCTCTTATCATTGCAGTGCTATCATGGTGAATGTTATGGTTATATTGTTGTTATTCTGCCATTTCTATCATTTTATTTCTATTTTGCATACATTTTATATCTGGTATGTTACACCATCAAGGATAAATCTCTCGCTATCAGGATCCCAATAAACCACCAACATTTCCAACAACCTCACTTGGGCCCTCATTCCTTTGAGAGCCCAAAACTTGTACAAAACACATATTTTTAAAGAATCTTGAGCCATCATATCTCGATCCACAGCTGCATCTACCTCCTCATGCTCTCACTCTCTCCATTCCAACACCATCCTACAAAAGACAAATCAAATTTTGAGTTAAGATCGCCTTTTTTTTTACAATTGCGTACATATACACGGCTTACTTGCCCACAGTCGGCTGTAGGGATCAATACACGTTCCCTATGGTTAACATAGGGGCATATACCTATTCATACATGCAACCTACACAAGGAAACCTGCGTATACCGAAAATCCTAATTTACGCCCTCAAAAACTAAAAAATGGAAACCTAATTTAAAAATGTAATCCACTGAATTTGAATAGGATGGGTTGAAGAGTTACCTGATGTAGACGGTTCGTGATTTGATTGCCCAATGCTCCTGCAATCGCCATTTGAATCCTAGAGGTATTTTTGGTCCAAATTGCACTATTTGAGTACAAATCAAAATGATACAGTAATTTTTTATTTTATTACTATTTATAAATTATTTTTACCCACTTTATATAGTTTCATGCTATTTTTTAACCTAATGGACTAATTCAAGAATGGTTTTAAGCTGGTTTTGTAGATTTGACTCAGTTTTCTTGCGGCTTTCAACATCATGGTTGGTCGTTCGTCTCCTTAGGCAAGTATTTTCATAACCTAGCATATAGGATAGGTATTTATTCCATCGTGCATTTCTCATTATCCTCCAACTACCACTTTTTACGCCTTAGGTACGAACCCATTTATTGTGACGCATGACCCTCCATCTACTATAAGTAGTGTCATTAATAAATGGTAGAGACTTACCAAACATGGGTACCCTATTTTGATCCTTTTTGTCATATGGTACCCATGCCAAGTTTTTTCCTTGGGACTGGGAGTCTATTATAATTCGATACATGACTTTATGATGAACCTCATTTCTCATTCATACACATGTGGCCTTATTACCCACAGACTCCCAAAAATGAGTCTTCATTAACCTCTTTTCTAACTCGTCTAAAAAATTGAAAAGATTGTCGAGTGATTTGTCCCTTTCACACTCATTAAAATCGGATTTGAAAGGTCATGAGTCTTAGTTAATCTCTTTTCCGACTCGTTATCAAAAATAGAAAATATTGTTGAGTGAACTTGTCTTTTTCACACTCATAAATTGGATTTGAAAATATGTCTATTTGGCACAAGTTTACCCCTTTTTCACACCAAGTAGACTAAAAGACATAAAAAGAGACATTTTTTGGCGTTAAGTTGTGATTGTATCTCATGCCCTTGCTTGCAATATTGAGCCTTTAGTCGGTTATCTCTTTGTGTTATAAACCGTTGCCTAAGCAATTTTTGCATCCTCAACCAAGCAGAGCCTTGTTTATATCCTTCGAAATTTGACACCCTATACCCTGGAGGGAACATCATCCTGAGTGTCCATATCCCACATGCATTCCCCTGCATTGAGCATAGGTACGTTCCACTGTTGGAACTATTTTTTCTTGCGACACTCGTTCCCTCCTCTGTATCATAGCATTCATTTGTTATGAAAAAACAAAAACAGATGAGCGGGAAGAGAGTACTATATTGTAATTGGCAATAGTCATGTTGCCTTTGAACAGAGCACAAATTTATTGAGTCCTTGCATCATCATAATTTTGGGTTTAGCATGGCCTTCAAAAGCTGATCTATTTACAGAGTTTTCTCTACCGACTGGTTACTCTTTCAGTCCCTATAGATAACATTATTGATGCCTCCTGCATCTAATAGTCACATCATTGAGTCTATGTTGTTGAATTCCACCATATGTCTCATACTCTTGTTCAAAGTAAGTCTATCAACTTGTGTCATCCAATCCTCAGAAAGTTTGGCTTTGCATGTTGGCCATACCCTCAGTTTGTCTCATAATCACATGATACTATGGTCTTATCACACACCCTGGCCCTACTTTCATCATTGGTAGGTCACCTTGAACCCAACAATCGACACCTCATCATTATTCATTGACTGGGTGGTTTCCCTTGTGTTTGACGACAAGACATCTATTCACACTTTGGGATTCATGCGGTGTCTTGGTTTCCATTAGCCTTATTGGTGGTTTCCTCGCCTTTGTCAGCAGTTTTCATCATTGGCTGCTATTCAGAGGGTATTTTTCATGTACCTCTTTCATTTGGCACACGTAAAGGACACACAGGGTCGTTGGTTTGTGAACATGTTCTTCATCCTATCTCCACCAAATCATGAAGCTCCTTTTTTGTTCCTCGTGCTGACTGATGAAATATGCCTTAATGATCTCCTTTCAGCGGGTCTCTATCCATCGAATTTAGCTCATTTATTTTGGATATGGGACCTAGAGTTTCATGAGTGCCTTGAGGATTACATTCATTAGTGGCAGGCTCTCCCGCCATTGACATATGGGAATACATCAATGTCTCCTGATCAATGGATTTCTCAAGTGTTCGACACCAACTACTTTATTCTCACTTGTAGAAATGTACTTGGTGCCTTGATACCTACTTTCATTATCGGTAGGTTTTCTTGCATTTTTTAATAGTATACCTCACTAACCGATAATCAAATGATGTCTCGTCATGTTCAACCTCAACTCCTTTTTTCACATGATGTAGACTTGCACCTTGGAGGATTGTGTAGAAGACTTGAAGACATCACTATGTGGCTGCATCTTTCTTGAGCTATCATTTTCTTTTCATGGGACCAACAACTATTTGATTTCAGTGATCATGGGAGATTAGTTTGTACTCCATGGTATATAGATATCTTGATAATGATTTTGAGATTGGTTTCACTGGGCCTTGTTCATGACTATGACAGATTTTGGCATGCAACCACATTTTTATTTTCCTATTCATGGCCATGAAAACTTGTTTGGTATATTTTCCACATGGATCTGCATTTGTATTCTTGGAAGCCATGTATGAAAAGTCAGTACATAATAAGCAATTGATTTCATCCAGCTGGTTCTCTACCACTCCACTTCTGGGTTATTTATAATGTGTTTTGGCCATTGCAGATACTCCTCTGAGCTCACACATTAGGGGGCATCTGTTATAACAAGATTTTCCTCACCATTGTTGTCTTGCACATAGGGCCTTTTTCCATTTCCCTATGTAGACTTGCCATCCCTTTCTAATGAATTCAGAGCCAAAAAATATACATTTTTCCACATATACGCTCCCTATCAGCTATGAAAGATGCGTATATGATGGTTGCTCCACTACAACCCACATACATTGAGATTTGTGCCAATAAATACAAAAATGAGGTTGGGTTTCCATGTCATGAAAAAATATATTTGATCCTTGGCCTTCCACATAATGGAAACGTTCTGAATTGGCCCTTCAATTGCATTCTGAAGGCTATAAAAGCACAATTTTGAGTTATGGAAAAGGAGGATAAAACATTCAACTTTGATATAAAAGTTACTCTAGAGAAATTACTTCATATTGAGTCTGCATCCCTTTGTCCCTCAAGTCTGAACACAGTGTTCAGCCCCCAAGCTCTTCCCTTATTGTTGAGACAACCTCATTGACTCTCTCTTATGAGCTTGCCTTTGGTGGAGGATTGAAGTGGTGGAGGCCTAGTTGGAAGGAACTTGGTTTCTTGGTTTCTAACTGTGCTGACATGAAAGTCTGTAATGTTGTCACTTCTACTAATCAATTATTAATAGAAATACTCCTTTTCCATCCTATTGGTATATTGCAAATGTATGATTATTATCCATGGGCATGTTTGTAATTTTTATTGATGGATTATGCTATATAATGTGCTAACCCATTTATATCATTACTATATACTTTCTCTTGTCGTTTGTTAAGAACTTATTGTAGGTATAAAGCTTTGGGTCGAAGTGCTCACCAGTGGAACACCATCAAACATTGGATCGAGGTAGGCCTATTTCTTATCTTGCACATTAGTTCATGTAGAATATGTTGGAATTGAGTTGATTTCTGTAGTCATACCTGTCTGTTGTGGTTTTCCCTTGGCCATAGAGAGTTTTTTCCTTGTAACATTTAAGACTCAAAACTTACAAGGACACCTAAATAAGAAAACCATAAAACAGGTCTGAGAAACTTGCAATGCAACTTTGTTCATACTACTATACATACTGTATGATACTATTTGTACGGTTTGTCTATATGACTATATGGAATTTACTGCATGGATATATCTATAACCCACAATCATTGCTAGGATTCTCTTCTCACTGCGACACAGTTTTCTCCTTTCCTCATCCTTTTTCTTTGCCTTTGAACATAATTGTCTTTATGAAGAATGAATGTGTCTTTACCCTCTACCTTGAATTTCCTTTATACTTTATATAAAACCCTAATCTCTCAGTGAGATCAACGATTGATATTAGTATAAATCACTAATGCACTTAAAAATCACTTTATTAGACTCAACAACTAATTAAAATACTTTCACTTTATAAATAAAGTGAATTATAAAATAGAATTGACTTGGACGACTTCATGCATATTTGACATAAAAATTGTGTGAGTGTTCCTGCCCAAACTACAAACATCAACATGGAACGTTTTCTCACACCCTTAGTGGTGTTATACACATCAAGAAATTTCCAACGGTGCAAATATTGACTCAAACAAAGCTCTTATGCGAAAGTTACACCTCTCGCATGTTGACCTAGCTTGTTGACCACCATGGTACGAGTGGATGCCACATCAACCCCCATTACTCACACATGTGGGGATAGCCACATTTGGAATTTAAAGAATATTCTAGAAGGTAAAAACCTTATCACTAATTCAGGGTTGAGGAATTCAAAGTCGTGTCCCTAGATTGCTATCAGTCTATGTTAAATACCAAACTACTAGGAGGAGAAAGGGTTCCATTATTTAGCATTGTATTTGTTCCATAGTTGAGAATATAATATAGAATGGTATTTTGGGAGAAAAACAAAGGAGGAGAGATTATATAACATCCATACAGGCCACAATATCAAAGTCAACTCCAAAGTGAGTTCCTCTTTCTTTGTATTTTCATTTGAAGAAAAGAGAGAAGAGCACATACCTCACCTTCTAGTTGTGTTTTCTCTCATATTTGGTTTCTGAATATATATATTGTGTGAATTTGTGTGGATGGTTTGTTATTTTTCTCATTTTTCTCATTTTCATATTTTAGTTATTTTCATAATTTCAAGAAATAAGCTAGTAATCAGTAATATGGGATCTAAGAAAGTAATTTGCATAAACTAAGATTTTAGAATATTATAAAATAAGTTGTGATGAATTTTTTCAGTGGAATATCCATGGTAGTTTATAGATCAATTCCGCCAAACACTCCAACAAAAATATAATAAATTACTCCAACATTAAATGTTATACCAACAACAAGTATAATGAAAATTTAACATTCAATATATAAGACAATTGACACTTAGTTCATTGGCACCATTAGCTCAACATTGACATAATTAAAGGGTTGTAAACTTGTTGTTTGCGAAGTCTGATTATCTTCCTAATTCATGGGTCTTTTTTTTGAGTCATGTTTATACCCCATGAATATTGTACAGCCCAGAAGACTGTACAACCCTCCACATGAGGGGGTTGCAGGAGGAGCTTCCCCCCCCTATGGTGTCCAGGGGGCTCATCCCCATGGATGAAAGGTATGGGGGAAAGTGGGCCCCTGGTGGGGGTTCGAGGGACAACATTCCCTGATGGGGGTTCAGGGGTGAAGCTCCCGCAAGGAAAATTTCCTTGTAAATGTATATTGTAATTTCAGAGTAAATCCAGACCATTCATAATAAGGTCGTAGATATGACGGTAGAAGTTATGTTAGGGTTTTTTTTCCCTAGAAGGAAACCCTATTTTATGATGGAAATGTATTGCAACTATTTATCATTGTGAATATTGTATTCTAAGAGAGGATATTGTGATAGAAGGAAGAGGAAGTTACAATGGGTGTGTTGTAGGTTGTATCCCTTCATTTTGCTAGATAATAAAAGGAAGGACCTGGAAATTTCTCTGGTGGACGTAGCCCACGCTGGGTGAACCAAGTATATTTGTGTATCTATTGTATTGTGTATCTTATGTTTTTTATTTTCTCATTTGTTTTATTTTATTTCTCCGTGATCCTGTTTTTCTAACAAATATTATCAGAGAGAAAGGTAACTCACAAGAAAAGAGGGTTCCTAGTTTGAGTGGGAGAAATGGAGGAAGATGGAAATTTTAGGGTAGAGAAATTTAACGGCCAAAAATACCAATTATGGAAGATGAAGATGGAATATTATTTATATGAGAAGGATCTATTCCTACCATTGGGTGGGATAGAAAATAAATCGAAGACCATGAAGGATGAAGAATGGGAGATTCTTTCCAGAAAGGCACTAGGAATGATACGGCTGAGCCTGACAGTGTCAGTGGCTTTAAATATTTAGAAAGAAAATACAACGAAGGAGCTAGTGGATGCATTGGATAAACTGTATGAAAAACCCTCAACATCCAATAAGGTATTTCTAATGAAGATATCATTTAATGTGAAGATGTCAGAAGGTGGGTCTGTTGCAAATCATTTAAATGAATTTAAYATGGTTATCAGCTAAGTTCTGTAAAAGTGGACTTTGATGATGAGGTTAGGGCTCTTATAATCTTGTGCTCATTTCCAGAAATATGGAATGACTTGTTCATGGTTGTAAGTAACTCTATCTCTAGTTCAAACACTTTAAAATTTGATGATGTTGTTGGTGTTATCCTTAGCGAGGAAATGCGATGGAAAATCATAGGTGAGACATCAGGTAATGCGTTAAACATGGAGAACAGGGGAAGACAAAAGGATAGAGGAAAGGGATCAAGGAAATACGAGAATTATAAGAAGGGAATATCCAAATCCAGAATGGGAAATATAGAGTGATGGAATTGTGAGAAGAAAGGACATATGAATGAAGACTACAGAGCTCTAAAGAAACAAAGAGATGGACAATGGGAGAAAAATCAGGAAGAAAATGTAATAGGTGATGTGTTACAAGATGATTTGATTATTTCTGTAGATAATATTTCTAAGTATTGGGTAGTAGATTCAGGGGCTTCATTTCATGCCACACCCCATAGAAAACATTTTCTAGACTATGTTCAAGGTGATTTTGGATAGCTTCATTTGGGTGATGATGCACCATGTAAAATTGTTGGAATGGGAAAGGTACAAATAAAACAAAAGAATGGAAATAAATGGTTGTTGAAAGAGGTAAGACACGTTTCGGATCTAAGGAAAAATATAATTTCAAAAGGGAAGTTGGAAAGTGAAGGTTCTATATCCATATTTACAGATAAGGCATGGAAGGTCACCAAAGGATGACTGGTGATATAAAAAAGAGAGAAGGTAGGTACATTGTATTTATGTACTGGTAATATTGATTCTTCTATATTTTTAGCTTCTACAGGAGTGGATACAACACTTTGGCATCATACTCTTGGACACATGAGTGAGAAGGGGATGCAGATACTTCACAAAATTAATTTATTTCCAGATCTTAAAAAAATTGATTTGGATTTCTGTGAGCATTGTGTTTATGGAAAACATAAGAGAGTCAGATTTCTCAGAGTCGGAAAAGAAAAGAAGAGTGAAAGGTTAGATCTTGTGCATACATATGTATGGGGACCAGCTCAGGTATCATTTCTTGGTGGCTCTTGTTACTATGTTACTTTTATTGATCATGCAACTAGAAAAACATGGGTTTATTGCATTCGACAAAAATATGATGTTTTTGATACTTTTAAGAAATGGAAAGCCTTGGTTGAGAATGAAATGGGAAAAAGGTTGAAGTGGCTTAGATCATACAATGGAGGTGAATATTGCAGAAAGGAGTTTGATTATTACTGTTCACGCCATGGGATTTGTAGAGAGAACATAGTTCCAGGAACACCACAAGAAAATGGTGTGTCAGAAAGGATGAACAAGACAATCATGGAGTGTGCAAGGAGTATGGAATTGCATGTTGGGTTTCCCTTACAGTTTTGGGCAGGTGTTGTAGATACTATTGCTTACTTAATAAACAGAGGACCTCCAAGCTCTTTGAATGGTGGAATTCCAGAGGCATGGACAGGTAAAAAGGTAAACTATTCTTTTTTGAAGACTTTTGGTTGTGAAGCATTTGTCCATATTGATAAAGAAAATAGAGCGAATATTGAGGAAAAATCCAAGAAATGTACATTTATTGGATACAGTGTTAATGAGTTTGGTTATCGCGTATGGGATTATGAAAATCACAATGTTATTAGGAGTATATATGTCATATTCAATGAGAAGTTCATGTACAAAGATCAGTTGCAGGGAAAGAAACAAGAGAAAGAAAAGCCATAATACATAGTTCTTGATGAGATCACTCAAAAAGAAATTCCAAAGGTACTAGAAAATCAAAATGTACAAGAACATGAGAAACATGTACCTCAAACTTCTACAAGTGTTGTTAGAAAATCTATCATGTTTAGTAGACCCCCTGAACAATACTCTCCTTCATTGTATTAATTATTGTTGATTGATTCTGGTGAACCAGAATGTTATGAAGAGGCAATGTAGGCAGACACTAAAAAAAGTGGGAGAAAGGAATGAAAGAGGAAATAGATTCCTTGGTAAATAACTAGACTTGGGACTTGGTTCAGTTTCCTGCAGGAAAAAGAGCATTGCAAAGTAAATGGGTTTACAAGTTGATCAAGGATATTTTCATCGAGTGCCTTATAAAGAATAAATTAAATGAGAATAAATTAAACTGCACCATTAAAGAAAGAAACACTAAAAAATGAATAGACATAAGCATCAAATCTGAACACAAAAACCTGATAACAGATTTTTTCCCTGGTGGAATACGTCTCTGGGTCCTTCTCTCAAATGGATAGGCTCTTTCATTAACTCAACAAAATAATTTGGCAAAATACATAAGTATACCTCATTCTGAAATCAAGCTGCAGAAATAATGCTCAGATCAGAAATCAGATAGCACCAGTGAATTCATGGTGTCGAATTACCCAAAAATGAATGTCACCATGCCTTGATCTAACTATGGCACTCCTAGGCCCAAGAATATTTTTTTCTCGATTGTTTTTCCCCTCTGCAACCTGTAATTAATGACTATGCTTCATTGAAATGCATGTCCAAGGCCATACTTCATGGGTGCCTTCCTCCCATGGCTTGGTAGAATCAACATTTAAGTAATTCGTCATCATTCAATACAAAGCACGAGCCATTGTTTTGTTGTTTTGAGCATGAATTTTAAGGATTAGTTTGGGGAGGAGGTCCTTGGGTCAAACCTGCGGGCCTCTCCCTTTTGGCTATATAGTTGAACCATATTATATATATATATATATATATATATATATATATATATATATTATTGTTCCGCCAATTTTGTTGGGGACTCTATCCAGGGAGCTAACGATTATTACATGGCTGGATTTGGTGCGGTCCTCTAGATTTGGTGGACCCACCAATCTCTAATTTTTTTCAAAAATCGGACACAGGATATCCTTGTGCTTTTACCACCTACCACATGGAAACCCCTGATTGGGCCATGTGGTAGCTTCCCATTCGACCATGTCGTCCTCTACCATGTCAGTTCCACATCATCATGCCATGTCACTGTGCCATGTCATCATTCCACATCACCGTACGAACCATACAGACGACCATGTGGCATGATCCTATTGGTCCACGGATCGGTCCAAAAGTGCCAAATCTGGGTGACACGTGGTAGCCTCTAGTGCTTCAACATCACCATGATGATGTCATCATGACACATGTCACCTTATGCTCCTTCCACGTGTGTTGTACAAATGTTGAGGTCAGCAGTACGAATGTTGACTCATCCCCTACTGACTAAGATAGGTTCACCAAACTTTCATCGCAAATATCTTTCAATCCGTAACTCTCTTTGACGAGCCATTTACGTCGTTAGAAATTTTGTGACATGCTCTTCAAGATAATGTTATTTTCATAGATTTTTGGGAACTTTGAGTTTTTTCCCTTTCTTTATCTGTTGAGGCCATTCAGAGCATCCTGAGTTGCCTCTGTGAGTTCTAAGTTTTTCTTAGCCTTATTTGGATCCTTTTTAGATCATTCCTTCCCACTGAGAGCCTTTTGGACCACCAAAATCATTCATCAATCAATAGGTAAGTGAGGGAAGAGTCCTCTCACTTTGTTCATCTCTATCCACTTCACCTTGCTTAGATGTGTTCCCTTTAAGCCTACTTGAATATAATCAGCATCACCCCTGCACGAAGTCCTTGTTCTTCTATCCATGATGATATCTTCCTATAAATCATCCAAGTACTTAGGTGCAAACTCATCAATCGAAGGTATTGAAACTTCCTCATCCCGATCCATGATCATGGGAGGTTAAAAAAGTTTCAAGTTTTTTATGTTCACAACTGAGTAAATATGCACATAAGGTGGAAGATCCAGATGAAAAGAAATGGTACCACTTTTATACAAGATAGTGAAGGGTCCATAATGAATGGGCTAGAGTTTCTTTTCTTCACCCTTCAATCTCTCCTTACTGATGTGAAGCCATACCCAGTCTCCAACCTGGAACTGATGATCAACCCTATGCTTGTCATGCCAAGCTTTAAACTATGCTTGAATTTTCTCCAGTTGTTCCTTGACTACCTAGTGCACCTCCTGGATCCTTTGGATGAACTTGCGGGCTCTGTCCTCTATCTGTTCTTCATTCACATCGGCATCTCTCCCATACATAAAGTCCAAAGGAGCCTTGGGTAGGTACTAGAAACATGTCTCAAAAGGTGAACTCTGAGTAAAGGAATGTAAAGGTTGGTTGTAAGCATGTTGTACATAGGGTGTTTGTTCATCCCATAACTTGGGATGCTTGCTACAATAGCCTCGAAGAAAAAGTACTACTATTATGTTTACCACCTCTGTCTTTTCATCAGTTTGTGGATGGGAAGTAGTTCTCCTCTTCAATTTGGTGTCCATCATTGTCCACAAGCTAGTCTAAAAGTCCCCAAGGAATCGAGTATCTCGATCCAAGACAATGAATGTGGGTAACCCAAAGTGAACCCAAACATAATGAAAGAAGATATTAGCAGTCTGCTCAGCAATGATCTTATTTTTACATGGCATCAAGATACACATCTTGTTGAACCTATCCACTACAACATACAAATATTCATGACCCCCTTTGGTCATTGGAAAACCCACTACAAAATCCATGGAGATACGTTCCCATGGATGGGATGGAACAGGAAGTGGTGGATATAGCCTCAACTTTCTATTAGTGGGCTTACAAGTAGAACACATCACACACCCCTTTACATATTTAGTTACAATTTCTTTCATCTAAGGCTAGTAACAAAACCTCTGCAAATGAGCCATAGTTTTTCCTACCCCAAAATGCCTAGACACAAGCGAAGTGTGAGATTCTTGTATTACATGGAATCATTCACTTGTAGGAATACATATATTTCCAAGATCGTAGAGTAGTTTACCTTGAAGACACTAGTTCTATACCTATCCACCATGGGTTAGCTTTTCATATACTTCTTTAAAATATTCATCAATGGCATATTTTTCTACATAGCTATCATGAGATAAAGAAGTATTCTTCAAAATTATAGAAGAAACAATAAGAGGTCTAGAAATAATATTGGCTACCTTGTTACTTGTACCCTTTTTGTACTTGATTACCAAATGAAATTGTTGTAGAAAACCCATCCATCTGTAGTGTCGAGATTGTTGTAGTTTGGTCTGTGCTTGGAGACACTTCAAGGGCTGGTGATATGTATGTATGATTGTTTCCTTCCCTAACAAGTAGTGCTTCCATTTCTTTACGCTTTGGACTAATGCATACAACTCTTTATCATATGTAGGATAGTTAACAACAACTTGGTTAAAATTTTTAGAGTAGTAACATATAGGCTTATGATATTGCATCAATACTACACCCATGGCATATATGTTGGCATCTATATCGATCTCAAAAGGTTGTTGAAGACTCTAAAGTCATAATACTGATGTGGTACTGATATTCTCCTACAAAGTGTCAAAATATTTTTGTTTCTTTCCTTCCCACTGAAAAGTGTTCTTCACGCTAGTTAAGGCATGCAAAGGAGCTGCTATAAAGGAGAAGTTTTAAATGAACCTCCTCCAATACTAGATTGCGCTAGGAATCTTCAGACCTTGGTTACGCTTTTTGGCTCAGGCCAATTTACAATTACAACAATTTTGGAAGGATCAAATTTTAATTGTCCTCCTCCTACAATATGACCTAAGTACAAAAGTATAGTCTTGCCAAATTCACATTTAGACAATTTTACATACAAGGTTTCACTTTGCAAAGTATCTAATACTTTATTTACATGCCTCACATGTTCATCCCAAGTCCTACTAAAACCAATAATGTTGTCTAAATACACAATCACAAAGTCATCTAAGAAAGGCCTGAATACATCATTCATCACACACATGAAAGTTGTTAGAGAATTACAAAGCCCAAATGGCATAACAAACCACTCAAACAAACCATGTTTGGTTTTAAAGGTAGTTTTCCATGCATCATGTTCTGCGACCCCGATTTCATGGTATCCACTGAACAAATCCAACTTAGTGAAGTAAACAACATTCTGCAACTGATCAAGTAAATCATCTATACGAGTAAGAGGGTATCTATTTTTCACCGTGATTTTATTTAAGGCTCGGTAATCGACACACATTCCCCATGTGCCATATTTCTTTGGCACCATCACAATTGGAGAACCACAAGGAGATGAACTGGGCCTGATGACCCCTTGATCCAATAATCCCTGTACCTGTTTCTTGATTTCTCTCATCTCCACAATTGCAATCATGTACATGCCCAGATTAGGCATAGGATAATCCTACTAAAGATGTATCTCATGTTGGATCTCCCTCTTAGGAGTTAATCCATCTGGTTCCCAAAAAATATCATCATACTTAGAAACAATATCAATTAATTCCTTTTTATGAGAAGGATCACATCCTTGGAAAGCATCAGATGTCCTGACATATTTTTCTCTTATGACCATGAGTACATATCTCTTATTAGTGTTTATGAGTCTTTTCATTTTCCCTTCACTAACAAGTGTTGTAGTTACCCTCATGCTGTGAGCTCTAACAATATATTCCACTTACCCCTTAGTAAGGTGGTATTTTTTCTCATGACGAAAGAAGACTAATTTTCTATCATAAAGATAAGGACTTCCCAACACTATGACACATATATCAAGTGGTACAACATCCAAATCCACTTCATCAATCAACTTTGAAGAAATAACAAATATGACCCTACATTGTTTGGTAAAATTAAGTTTTTCTTTATCACATACCCAACCAAGAGGATAAGGATTCATATGTGGTTTCATTTCAAGACCCATATTATTAACAAGTGCTTCAGATATTAAGTTTACTTGGGAACCCAAATCAAATACTGTATCTATCTTAGTGTGTTTAGATACAACTCTTATGTGAAATAATTCATTCCTCTTTTGTTCATCATCATGAGATTCATTATTGTAACTTGAACTAGCATGGAGGGAATATTTACCTTGTACTCCAACTGTTGTGATCTTTCCTTCATTTCCTGAATCAAAACCAAGATCTTGTTGCAATTTAGCAATGGTTTTTGTCTTCCCCTTTCCACCAAACTGTTTCAGTTTCTTCTCTCGATGCAGTTTCCAACAATGTTCATCATCATGACCGCTTTTCTTGCAATGAGTGAAAGATGGTTTTCCTCCTTCTCTCGTCACTATGGCAGTCTTCTTGTCCTTCCTTTTAAACTTCTTGAAAGGTTTATGTGGGATATTGGAAGGTTTCTTCATGGGATCTTCTTTAACATGCTTCCCCCTATTCTCAAGGTGAGTGTCTTGCACACAAACTTCATCAATACTAGTGGGGTTAAACAAGAGAAAAGTATGACGAATATAATTGTGAATTGCGCCAATATACTTCATTAAAGTTTCATAAGAATCCAAAGGAATGTTTAATGCAAGAGATTTCTTCCTAAATCATTCTGTGAAACTTTGTACAGTTTGACCTTTACTTTTCCCTAAAGTTTTCCATTCCATCATTGCTTTATGTAAATACCCTAATAGATACAATTGATTCGTTATCGTTGATTTTAATTTCGACCATGAGGAAAGAAGATTACCACACTTACTTCTGTACTGAATCTTTCTCTCCCACCATACGAGAGAAGTGCCTTCCAACCGAAGAGAAGCCAGTTGCACTTTAACTTCCTCTTCATCAATACGCTGAACACGACAATATACTTCAACCTGTCGGATCCAATTATCTTTCTTTTCAGGATTAACATATTCATTAAACATAGGTAAAGAAAATTTTACATCAAGTTTTAATAATGGTTTCTTAAAAGAGGCTTTATGGCTAGAATGATGAGAATGATCAAAGGAAGAATAAATAGAACTTGAAGGTGAAGATGGAGGCTCAGGAGGATCTCCTCCATCCCCTTATTTTATCGAAGCATCATCATCAACATGCGATTCCTTTTTCTTCCCTTTCTTCTTCATCCTCTTCTTGTAATCTCCATACATTTGTTCGACCATTTCTGACATGCGATAAAAGACCATGTGAAAGTTTTTCTCCTGTTCATCATGCTTGTCGTCTTCTGCCATTTTCTTCCTTTGGGATGCATGGCCAACTTTGGGATTGAAATTCTTAAGAGTTCCTTCACTCTGTTTATGCTTGGCCCTAGTAAGCATTCACACTCAACAATTCAAGTCAAGGACAACTTCTCTTATACCAACATGATCCGGGATATTTTCATCGAGTGACTTATAAAGAATTGCATTAAATGAGCATAAATTAAAGTGCACCATTAAAGAAGGAAAAGATAAAAAATCAAGAGACATAAAAATCAAATCTGAACACAAAAAATTGATAACGGAGTTCGTCCCTGGTGGACTACATCTTCGGGTCCTTCTCTCAAAGGGGTAGGATCTTTCATTAAATCAACAAAATAATTTGGTAAAATACATAAGTATACCTCATTCTAAAATCAAGTTGCAGAAATAATGCTCAGATCAGAAAACAGATAGCACCACTAAATTCGTGGCATCGAATTACCAAAAAATGATTGTCTCCACACCTCGATCTAACTTTGGCACTCCCAGGCCCAAGAAGAAATTCATCTCAGTTTCCATGCCTCTCTGCAACCTGCAATTAATGGTTGTGCTGTATTGAAATTCATGCCCAAGGTCATACCGCACATGCGCCTTCCTCCCATGGTTTGGTGGACTCAACATTTAAGTAATTTCATCGACGTTCAATACAAATCACAGGTTGTTGATCCATTGGTTGTTGATCCTGTAAATCTCCACGGATTTTGCACAACAAATTACAGAAGACGGATTTTCCAGCAGCTGCACACAGATCTTACTCGCCAAAGTTGATCCACATGTTCAACAAATTTAAAACACGAATCGGATCTGGCTGAAGACACGAATCGGATCTGGCAGGTCGAATCTGGCAACGTATAATTATTCCACGAATCAATGCCTTCCTGCGCTCTAGCAAATAAAATTCCTCACGCAGTGTTAACTCCACCATATTTCACGGATATTACATGGATCTTGTATGCCATATCCTGTCATCGCGCACCAGCTTACACAGATTTTGTTATATTGATCATCAGGTAATATTAAATGCGTATCAGATCTGGAGTGTGTGAGATAACAAAAGACAAACAAATTGTGCAGGACGAGACCCGAGCTACGCAGATTCACAGATCTGGAGTTTACAAATGGTTAGCTTACACACATTTTAACCCAATTGTTTTTACACGCAGAAGTAATTCGCGCCTTAAATAATTTGACTGACAGGAACACATACATCAATGCATACAGCGAGTACATACAACGACCATTGGTCGAATCTCAAAACCGTTTTTGCAATACCATAGGTCGAATATCAGAATCTCAGGCAGAGGACAGTGTTTGCAATACACAAAGAAGATATACTATGCGACCATGGTTCAAATCTCCGGGAGGTCGGAATTCTAAATGCATGCGTGCAAGGTCGTGATAAAAATTTATTAACCTCTAGTTGATTCACGTGCACACAAAAAATATACCACAATCAATCTGACTGTCTCAAAATCGATCTGACTGTCTCAAAATCGATCGATCTTTTACACAATAATTAATGGCAGAAATTATGCCTGAAACTAATTTTTTAAGTCTAATGACCAAAAACTGAAATCAGCAATTTCTTTTCCTTTTTTTTTTTTTTTTTAAATTTGAACAATAACTGACTGATTTACTGACAGAGTATGCATCGACTTTTCTTCGACTGCAACGCAGAGATATCTACCGCCGATAAGCAAATATCTTCTTCAGTTCAGCAGCATTACTGGAGCTCTGATACCACAATAATGGCCAAAGTGTCCTCAAACACACAATTTTATTAATAGGAAAAGAAATTACATAGGAGACATTGCAAGAGTTTACATCCAACAACTCAATACTCTTGCAATGAGCAATATATAGGCTAAAAGTCCTAACAAACTCAAGATATGGATCACTTATTAAATAAACAAGTATCCATTTACAATAAATGATATCTTAACCATCTTAAAACAAATCTCCTAATTTAGAGCCTAAGATACGACACTTTTCTAGAGTCATATCTTTTACAACAATAATGTATCTCTAAAGTTCTACATTTATTTAACAAATATTCTAGATTATTAATTTAATATTCTAAATTAATAATCTTTTTATTCTAACTTTATA
>JASDQU010105258.1:305777-320972 GCA_032191745.1 Picea mariana
TATATATATATATATATATATATATATATATTACCATTACGAAAATTTTGGTGGGGACTCTATCCAGGGAGCTAATGATTATTACATGTTTGTATTTGGCATGGTCCGCCAAATTTGGCAGACCTGCGAATCCCTAATTGTTTTCAAAAATCGGACACGGGTTGTCCTTGTGCTTTTACCACCTACCATGTGGCAGCCCCTGATTGTGCCACATGGAAGCCTCCCATTTGGCCACATCATCCTCTGTCATGTCAGTTCCACATCATTATTCCACATCATCATGCCACATCATTTTGACACGTCTCCATACAGACCATACAAAATTCCATGTGGCACAATCCTATTGGTTCATGGATCGATCTAAAATTGCCAAAACTAGATGGCGACGTGGCAGCACCAGAGGCTATCACGTGTCATCTAGTTTTNCTGACGTAAATATTACATGCCACCTTCCTCTCCTGCTATGTGTGTTGTTGTATTGATGTTGATGTCATCCGTATGGATGTTGGCATCAATAGTATGGATGCTGACTCATACTCTACTGACTAGGCTAGGTTGACCAAACTTTGATTGCAAATATCTTTCAATTTGTAACTCCGTTTGAAGATTCATTTGCACCGTTAGAAATCTTGTGACACACTCTTCGCGATAATGTCATTTTCACTGAGTTTTGGAACTTTGATTTTTTTCCCTTTCTCTGTCTATTGAGGCCATTCTGAGCATCATGATTTTCCTCTATGAGTTTTGAGTTGTTCTTAGCCATCTTTCGATCCTTTTTGGATCACAAGTTGAAGGAAGAATCTGGAGGCAAAAAGTGGTACACGGATAGACTTGTTGTAAAGGGGTTTGCACAAAAGAAAGGTATAGATTTTGATGAAATATTTTCTCTTGTTGTTAAGATGAATTCAATTAGGACTATTTTATGTCTTGTGGTAGTAGAAGGTATGCATCTTGAACAGTTAGATATAAAAACAACTTTTCTCTATGGGGATTTGGATGAAGAGATTTATATGCAGCAACCACATGGGTATGAGTTCAAAGGGAAGGAAAATTTGGTATGCAGATTGAAGAAGAGATTGTATGGCCTAAATCAAGTTACAAGGCAGTGGTATTTGAAGTTTGATAGGTTTATGAAAAAACAAGTTTATAGTAGATGTCATTCTAATCACTATGTTTATTTTAAAAGGATAGAAAATGGAAGTTGTATTATCTTGCTATTGTATGTAGATGTCATGCTTGTTGCAAGGTCTAATATGCAAGATATAAATGTGCTCAAGAAGAAATTAGATAATTCATTTGCAATGAAGGATTTGGGTGTTGCAAAGAAAATACTTAGTATGAGAATAATAAGAGACAGGAAAAATCACAGATTGACATTGTCTCAGGGTGAGTACATAGAGAAGGTGTTGGAGAGGTTTAGAACGCATAATGAAAAACCAGTTAGTACACCTTTGGACAACCATTTCAAATTAACCAAGGAAATGTGTCCCAACACATGGGAGGAGATAGAATACATGTCCAAGTTCCCTTATTCATCAGTAGTTGGCATCTTGATGTATGTAATGGTTTGCACAAGACCAGATATTGCACATGCAGTGGGAGTTGTGAGCAGGTATATGAACAATCTAGGTAAATAACATTGTGATGCAAGAGCATTGTCATCAACATTCAATGAGGCCAAGTGGAGGACATCTCAGCATCCATCACATGCATTCAAAAAATTTTGGATCCCAAGGGGAGCACGTCATTTACTGTTTTGAAAGTATTGAAATTAAAATCCCTTTAAACTTTTTAGCCTTGATCTATTGATCAAGATCATAGGAGATTGTAATCTCCTTAATTAGTTATAGGATTGTACATATATTGAGCATCAACTCATATCTGGGTTGTAATTATCCATTTATTGTAATAAGACTTAGTGGTAGAATGCTTTAATTATGATGTGAAAGCACTAGAGTAGTTAGAAGGAAGGATCAATAAGCCCCTCCATGTATAAATGTATGTAATCTATGCCTAAAAGAGGTTGTTGAAGATTATTGTATTTTTTGTTGAGAATTATTATTTGTTGCTGAAGTTTATTTTATACTTTGATAAAGAAGAGAATTCGAGATCTACAAGAACTCTTTGTAAATGTTTTGTTGAAGTGATATAAAAGAGGAGAATTGCTTCCAAACCCTGAGTTTGCATATATATGAATTAATTGGGTAATGCTATACTATCTATTTTCTGTGTTTATATGCATGTGCATGCATTTCATGGTTAATTGAATGAACCTTTGTTGTTCTATAAGTTTCAATTATTTCTCTTCTTAAATCCTAGTGCAAGGAGTGCACAATGGTCATGTAAGGAGTGCGAAGGCAAACTCATTTTCAGACTCAATAGCTCAAGAAAGATAGGGTGAATTGTGAAGAGTGAGTGAAAGGAGTGGACATATACTCGTTTGAGTATAAAATCTCAAAGGATAAGACCCTTGCAAGGTGTGCAAAGGGCTAACACTTAGTGAAGTTTTGAAAAAGTGTCAAGGTGAGCAAGCCTAAGGAGTGTGTGGGATATTTTCTAAGTCTAAAGCTCAAGAGAAGTAGTGCAAGGTGTGTGCCCAAGCCTAAGTCCCTTGAAGTTGACAAAGCTCAGGAAAGGTAGTGATATTTAACTCTTGAAAGAAATAATTCCTTTCATTTGGAGGACGAGTGAATGAGATCCATTCGGAGGGAACCAAGATCTTTTGTGTCGTCATATCTGGAGAAGGTGCGTGGGTGATAACCCTTGAAGTACTTTGGACTTCGTGAGTTTGGAATTTTTGGGGCAAGTGGTGTAGAGGATTTTTTTTTTCCCAAAGTACCAAGATTCAAAGTTAATATGGGATTGTCCATTGGTCAGGACACGTGTCCATATATCAAGTGTGATTTGGAAGTCTGGCGATCCGAAAAGGTTGAAGTGTGGTTGTAGGACCATGCAAGTTTCTCGAACCTCTGAAGGCCGGAGAAGATCCTGACCATTTGCATTAGAGCCACATGGCAGTAGATTGCTGGTGGTTCGGTAGTTCGACAGTCCAAGGAAACAAAGGTGTAAAGAGTTTTTATTCGAAAACTCCTGAAGGCCCGAAGCCTGGAGCGTATCCATACTACCCAATCGTAAGGATGTGTGGACCATTGATTGAGACCCCTTCACGAGTTTTCTAGTTTGACACTCTGGAGGATTTGAGGTGTTATGTTGTGGAAGGTTGTAAATCCCAGAGCACGGAGTAAAATTTAATTATTGATCTCAACTAAGTGCTAGCCATCCGATCCATGAATTTGGAGTTCGTGAGCTCGAGGGTATTTCATGTTGGAGCAGGTAAAACTCCCGAAGCCTAGAGGCCTGAAATATCTGTGAACCGTAGATCTCAGCACACATTAAGAATCATTGATATCCATTATAGTACATCTATTTTTGAATTCGACGTTGAGGAAGATTGTTGTGTAATGTAGTTGGAATTCCCAAAGCCCAGAGCTATGAAGTGGTAGAGTTTCTACTGTTTAAGAGATTTATCCCATGGACTTGGCCCAAGGTCACGTGGATTTCTCTGCGGACTAGATAATACCCTCACGAAATTGAATTTGCACGTAGGGAAAGCGAAGAAGACATTTGGCACATAGTTTTAAGGGTTCAAAGAGGACCCGAGAGATAACTTAGCTCCCTACTGTAAAGTTGTTGAGCACTCAACACACCCTAAAAATATTATGTCAAATTTTACTTTTTGGGTACCACTTGATCTTTTGCACTATATGATTCTACTTCAGTATGAAAATTGTTTCCTTTTATCATCTTCTCGTTTCTCTTTTAAGTCTCTTAAAGTATGCTTGAGCATGTGAAAAACAATAACTTAAATGAATAATATTTAATTAAGATAATCTTCAGTTAAAACATTCCCCTAACGCACTTAAGAAATTCGGCATCAGAAAGGATTAAGCGTGACAGAAAAACACTCGAGAGAACTTAAGTTGTCGAGTCCCAATATTTGTTGGCGTCAGTAGACAGGAGCCTTATTTCATGGAAAGAATCACTAAGGATATCGTTGATGACCAATCCATTTGACATCGGTGAAAGGCTAAAAGAGTAAGCACTCACGAAGAAACAAATGATATCATCCATAGCCAACTTCTGAAATGTTTTTTTTGGTATCGGGAGTTTTCAAGGATGATAATCCACAAGGGAACTATGCGATGGGACGTTTTAGTTCTAAGATACGATGGATCTGAAGCATTGAAAGAACTAATTAATTCCAAAATCCCACATTAGTTTCTAATTCATGCACGAATCAAAAAGTATCATTTGAATGTGTGGATACAATGCATCACCCTCCGTGCCCTATCATCAACTCATGTAGAATTTATTTGTAGAGATTCAGAAATAGGTTCTTTTGAATTTCACTCATCACTCGAATTAATTGATTGATACAACTGGTAGGATATCTCCCATTAAATGCTTTTGATTCATTGTAAACAAGATTATTCTGTGCACAAAGAATTTCATAACATCTAGAGGAGCGAGACGAGTAATCTGGGGAAAGCTTCCAAGGTCCAGTGAGTATTAAACAATAGGTTTAACAAGCATTGTAGGTATGTATCGGTCTATGGATATTTTATGCTTCATTTAATATGTTTTTATCCAATGTTACTCTGTATACATGCCTAAAGGATCATTTTCGATTGCAAGAATAATGCCTCCAAAGAAACCTACCACCAGGAAATCTCCAAGAGCATTGAAGCTATAGGAACTAGATGTGGGAGAAGGTTCTTCCCTAGTGGTCACAAAACAATTGGAATTTTCTCCAAAACTGGTGCCCATCATCCAGAAATCCTCCTAGAAGGTTTTCGCTTAGTCTCCAACCTTTGGAGACAAAGAGGTGAACATCAAGACCAAGATAGTGTTTCCGCGTTGGGAAGAAACTTTCACGAAAATCAAGCGGGAGGAATTCCCCGAATATACCCCACATAGTGATCCTCATACAAGAAAACTCGATGATGAAGTCCTCATGAATGTTCGATAGGTGTACCTTCACATGGTGGCGAGAAGGACTCCAGTATTCCTCTGCATAGAACTCCTTAAGTGGATTATCGATCACACTAACACACAAAGATGCTTGATTAATGACGACAATGGCGGGTGTGTTGGGGTTTTCCTTCCAGTGGAAGTGAAAAATTACTACAAGCTCAAAGATCCAGAAGAATGGCTAAACACCTATTTTGTTTTAAGATTCTATGAGAAACATGATATTGGCAAGGTGATGGCATCGTGGTGGAGAGAGGATAAAAATTTTACTAATCGAACCTTCGACTGGTATGCGATGGCCAACCTAAGGGATCTGTACATATATCTAATGGCCCTCCTCTGCCAATTTCATGGTGAGAAATACTACTCAGGCTTGGATGCCTCTAGATTATATGGTAGCCATTTCCAAAATAGGTTTTAACTAGAGTTCCATCATCTCCAAACAACTGAGCACTTTCATATGACAGGCTCAAATGTCAAAATAGGGAGAAACCCCATCCTTCTATTTATATTTCAACATTGTGTGGGAGAACATGTACATGAAATCCTACTCTCTCATCTGTGATCAATTCATCGCACATATTTATTTCTTCTTGTTCAAGAAAGAGTTCCCAAGGCTATCAGATGCAACCAAAAATATTGTATCGAAATTTGGCAACTGGTATCTAGATGAGAGAGATACCTACATCAGGGTTTTCAGCACCACCAGAGCACCCCATTTGTTTCCTGTATATGTCCCCGATCGACTAGTAGTAGGGGATATATGTGATCAGACCATCCTGCAAGGTTACAATGCAACTCTGGTAAAGGATAAGAAGCGGGCCTTCATACCTTACGGATTTCATATTGGTTTCTACATGGTAAAGGACACTGCGCAGACCAAGAAAGAAGGGTTAAGCCAATTGGATTTCGATTCCAAACTAGCCATTTTTGCAAGAATGACCCCAAGGGTCTAGTCCTCAAGCACGCATCACAAGTATCATCCTACAGGCCATACACCCATGATGGGTTTGAAGATAAGATATTCAACGAAAATGCTCAAAACTGGGATGAGGTGGTGGGAAGGATGGATGACCCTAAGGCAACCAGGTTCAAGGCCATGAGTTGTGATGAGCAAGAAACAATCCTGGAACAATCGGCTCAAGAGGCCCTAGAGTCCAGAGAATAAAGGATGGCATTTGAATGAGTCGAAGAAGTGGAAGTTCCCTAGGAGGCCACCAAAACAACAAAGATTTCCTAGGTAACTCCGGTACATGAAAGGAATTTCTTTGAGGCTAAGGATGTGTTGGAGAGAGGGGAACTCATGTATCAACAGGCCTAGCAGATAACGTAAACCTTGTCAAGATAACGCAAACCTTGTCAAGATGCCAAGGCTTCCAACCAATAGCCCAGAAGAAAGCTCGGCGGGACCAAGCGACCTTGATTTCATAAACCTTGATAACCTCAATGGGTCAGATGACCCTGAATCCACAATTCCACCAGCCGGATTGCCGGCAAGTGTGATGAATCAACCAGATATGGGTCAGGTATCAGTGGAAACAAGCACACCTAATCCTTTGAGTGAGTTTATAAATATATATATAGTGATGATGAGAGCCAGGAGGCATCTCTCGGGACCCCTGTGCATGTCCAAGAAGAAAAGGGACTTGAGAATACTTCTTCTCCTGATCCCAAGGTCCAAACCTAGAAGGTACCACAAAAGTAAATAGAATTAGAAAGTGTTCCCGACACAAAGAGGTTTGATGCGCTGGAGACTCGAGCAGACCATTTGAAGGACAAGTCAAAATTGGATGAGCCAGAGGAAGGATCCCCACAAAAGGAAAATGGTGTTTTAATGGCTGAGGAACAAGTAAGTATCGAGTCTATCCATGAAGCCTCTATTTCAGTCAATACTCAGATCCTCGATGAGCGAGAGGAAGTTCATGAACCCAACCTTGAATAGATATAAACCACCAGAAATCTAGGAAGCACACTCACATGGGGTGATCAACAGATTCCCAAACGTGTGGACAAAGTAGCCGATATTTATGCGATATCCTATGATCAAAAGAGGAAGGCCATTGTCCAGAGGACCACGAAAAAAAGGAGGATTACTTTAGATCACTCCATCCTCATCAGTACAGAGGAAAATTTTAAAAACACAAAAAATGTCAGAAGATCCGAACTTATCGGTGCACGGAAAGCGATCCTGGATGATACCCTAGACAGATCTAGAAGAGATGAGAAGGATTTGTATGCCGCCCTGAAAGAACTAGAAAATTTGTGCCACCTGGATGAATAATATCAGGGCACCACTTAGACTGTGGTATACCTGAAAAGCAAGTTCGAAGAGGCTTACAATAAGTTCACACATGAGCGACCCCTTTTTACTGCGAAGATAGTTGAGCTCCAGGAAGATACTCTCATGGCATTCACGACGTGCAAGGATATGGCGCAGTGGTATGAAAAGGCACAATAAGATGTAGAGAGAATCAAATACATTGATGCATTCCAACAAGGCTGAGATAAAAAGGAACACAACATCCAGATGTTGGGAAAAAGTAGTCTTGATCGCATGAAGCGACCAACCAAGTATTGGGATAAGATGTCTTAGGAACCACACCAGGAAATTCAAGAGAAATGGGCCGAATGCGAGAAACATTGGGATAAAATAAAAAAATCAATGAATGATATCGGACTCCCTGAGTTCGGCACCCCGACGACTTCATCGACTTGTGTGACATAGTCGAATTACATACCAAGCAAGATTCATTATGGGTCAAAGAGATAGCGAAGGTAACTGACACAGTGCCCGGACAAGTGCAACGATTTATTTAACATCTGATTAGAGCTCAGACTGTACTACATTAGTTAAACACCGATCTGGTGAAGTATCGGGCGCATGAAGTGTAGGTCAGAGGAATTTACACAGCTCCAATGGAACAACATAGATTTCCATGGGCCCAAACCTATGAGGAGTTTTTCATCAGTTGGTTGGAGTATGAGAAAATTCCCCCTTTCAAGTGATATCTTGAGTTGACTGTTAAAGAAACTATTAGAAGAGGATGCCACATGGTGAATTTTGTTTTGTTTAAACTACACTTAGCCATTATTTTCAGTTAAATTTTATGTTATAAATAAGAACATTGACCAATTAGTCAAGGGTTGATGGTTGCTGCAAGAAACTCTTTTTCTAGTTTGTTAAGAACTATTTCCAAGCTAGATTTAATTGATAAGTCCTTATGGAGCAGAGAAAAAATTATTTTCATCAATTGCATGTGTGATTGGACGTGGAGAAGATATATTTCCTATCTTGTTTCATGAACAAATGTTGTAATGAGTAAGAGAAATTAAATCTATTGTCAAGTTATCTGGTGCAATGTTTTGTTTTTCTTTTCTTTAATGATGAAGATGAATTGTTGTGCTATCATGTGATGGATGATTAAGTAGGTGGATTATTTTTCTTGCCTTTTTTTTATTGCATATGTGTTTTCTTTCTGATAATTAGTATCTCAGACAGTAATTGGATGTTCAGATGGTTATCATATTATTACTAGGCCTATGGTATAGAATTTTCATCTGCATGCTTGAGTAGCGGGTTATCCCAAGCTCAACCTCTTTTCCAGTAGTTAAACTTAATTTTTTTTTTCCCAAGTTGTTTTATATGGGCTTACATCTTATATCAGTCCCACCTAAGAGAAAATACAAAAAGAGAAAGTTGAAAATGAAGGAGAAGCCTTCACAAGAAAACATAAACCCCATCGATTAATTGGTCGGATCGCAAGATCTGGAGAACCATTCCACTATTAAACATTGCAGAGTCTAATTGGGCCTCGGTGGAGAGTTTGGTTCCTAGTGTTGAACTAAAGGGATTTAATACCCATTAACATAATTGGCGCTAGAAGGAGGGCTTGAGAATGTATGGTTGAATACATATTTTACATAGTATTTCAAACAACCTATAGGTTCAGAACAACCCACATGCATGGCTAGTTATTCCCAAGATAACCCACACCCGATGAGTACTCCTATAATGAGTAACTCACCCCAGCCCGAGGAAGAACCTTTATACCCTGACATACCTTACTCTCTTCCTCATGAGGAATTAAATAAATTTAGAAGAATCACAAGAGTATACGCTCAACAGATCGGTGCGTTGTTCTTAACTCCGACACTTACTCGAAGAAAAAATATAAGTAGACCAGTGGTCAATACTCCTGATGAAGCTTTTGTGCACATGGTATAAGACTTAATAGATTTCACAATGACTGAAATCCAAGATCCTCTTGATATGATACCCGAAACGCCAGCTGACGACGTCTCTGAACTAGACAATTTTTCGGAAGAGGAGGAGTTTAACTCAGAATCTGAAGATATGGAGGAAAATAATGACCACAATGAAGAAATGGGAAACCCACCACTGAAAAATCAACCCTAGTTGGCCATAGATGCTTTGGCCCTCCAAAAACCATTCCATAACCTTCCCTAACATCCAGAGAAGTTACTTCCTAAGTTCGATCCCGAAACCTCAAGATTGCCTAAAGATCATATCAAGAAATTCATACTAGCGATCAGGCTTATGAGTGTCCAACATGAATACGTAGTTTGCAGGTTGTTCCCCTACACTTTTGAGAACTCAGCCTCCACATGGTATTTTAACTTACCTGTAGGATCCATAACTAGCTAGACAAAGTTTCAAAAATATTTTCTAGATAAATTTGCAGAAGAGACTACTACGGGAGCTCTGATGGCTGAGTCGCTCACCACCACCATGAGTTAGAAAGAGAAAGTTAAAGATTTCAATCAAAGATTAAAAACCATCTTAAAAAAATTCTATCCCAAAGCCAAACCAACTCAGGAGTTGCAAATCAAAGTATATGCTAATGCGCTCCCAGCTTTTATTTCCATGTTTGTGAAGAGGGCTTCCAAACGAACCTTAACTGATAATTTTGAAGAAGCTAAAACGATATAATTCTAGATGAAAGGGTGTAAATAAGGCCAGGTCTCTTTAGTTAAGAAATAAGTTCAACCTCCTCCCAGAAGAGGACTAGACCGCTAGAGAAACAAGCAGAATAGACTCCCGACAAGGGTAATGGAGACATAGAAGATCTACAATGCATGGTGTTATCACTGAAATTTTGTCCGCACATGGTTACAAGAACTCAGCATCGTCAAACAGTGATGAAGTCATTCATGGACCTGAATTAATACCACATCATTCAAAAAGGTCAAAAAGCTATACAAAGTAGTGAAAAATTGAAGAGCTCTTTTCATACATTGGGCACACGCGCGCATGCGCGGAACAAGAACGGTAAAAGCACACATAGGCGCACGATGCACGACTGTTAGCGCAAAAAGCTACACACCTGCTAAACGACGCATTTATGAATGTGGTCGGCCTTCCAACCACTTATGGTTCAGCTCCCAAGTTGATTTGACCTCCAAATCCAGGCTGGATCTGAATGGTTGGCTGGTCAAAGACCTAAGAATGCCCTAAATGGCCTCTTTTCACACTACAAATCAGTTAAACAAAATCCCAAAACAATGCTATAAAAAGCCATGAATGCACCTCATTTTCTCAAGGAATTCAAAGTAATGTTATGCTGCCTATATTGTTTTAAGGACTCCATCCTTGACAAGAGCACATTGGCACCATTACATTGAGCAATCCATCTCACCATTGAGTGGATTTGTAAGGAGTTCTTTCATCACCATTTTCATTTTCTTTAGTTGTAAGAAGAGCTACTAGTGAGGGTCCAAGATCCTTCCCTTGGAGGAAGAAGGGACTCATAGTCCCCTTTCTTCTTGGTGCTTTGTTTTCATCAATAGATCAAGCCTCAAACATTGGTGACATGGATCTTTTTGTTCTTGTTAACTCTATGTCCCTATGCTCATGATTTTAATTTTTATTGCATCTATTAGTTTAATTCTTAATCTTAGTTTTGTTTTTCTTTCTCTAACTCTTTTCTCTACAGCTGTCGTGCTGAGAAGACCCAACTGAGCTTGCAAAAACCTCTTATTTGCTCACCAAGGTGACGAAAAATGTGCAATAGATTGGCGACTCCACTGGGGGAAGGTATCAAATTCCTACCTCATTTGGGTTTATTTTGCTCTTCTTTTAGTTTGTTTAACTTGCAGGTGCACTAACCGGCCTAAGCCGACCTGCCAACCAGTCAATTCCAAGTTGAATTGAGAGAAATCCATTTGGATTTGTTGTTCTTGGCCATGAGCTACATATGCATGGGTTTTTCAGCCCACAGACACGCATCATGCGCCCATGTGCCTTACTCACGGTTTTGTTCTGCGCACGTGCACTTTTTAACTTGTCTTTGCTCGCACGCATGCGCTCTGTGTGCCTCTGTCTTCACTAGGACCCACGCACCTGTGCAAAATTTCACATTGTAAGTTGTTGAAATGTGGGGAAGGCCATCTGCCCTCTTAAAAATGATGTCAAGCATGTTGTAAAGCTGCACCACACTTAGTCCCCTCATCATATAAAGGGGTTAGTCAAACACACATAGGCACTTAAGAGGATAAAATCAATTTCCCTTCTTTGTTTTTTGCCACATGGATGGCTTGTTTTGGCTTACAATATAAGGTGGAAATCATTTTTTCACATCTAACTTGCATTGGGACTAGAAGTTGAATTACAATCACTTAGTATGCTCTTCTCTCGTGCATTCAAGCAACCTTGAGAATCAAAAAAAGATTGTGAAACGATTGCATCTCCCTTAAGAACATTAAAACCTTTAGGAGAGGACAACGACCCTTTTTGGGACCCCTCTTAGTTTTCTTTTTCAAACACATCTTAATATTGTAACGGGCCCATACATGCCCACATGCTACAAAGATAGGATAGTGTTTGAATTTTTTCTTTCTTAGATCAAAACACTAGGTAAGTTTAAAGGTTTGTAACGGGCCCATACATGCCCACATGTTCAATCTAGGATGGTTTCAAAGCTTTTCTCAGATTACATCACAATAGGGAGTTAAAGGATAGTAACGGACCCACATGTCCACATGCTAGCTTCCTAGGGCTTTTGAATTACGTAAGGTTGTACCAAAGACACTTAGTTAATTAGGTAATCAAACTCTTGTAAGGACCAAGCGAAGTCCACATGCAGCAAGGTGACATCTAATTCACTAAAAATTGGCACACTTTCACTCACACACAAAAGTCACTTATCACTCACATAGCTTCTTCTTGAAACGTGGAGTTCTAAGTAAGCTTCCTCCAAAAGGATTCCGAAAATACCCCATCTTTTCTTGACGGGACTATCCACTCCCATTTTTTAAATCAACGAGGTTGGTGTGCACCCCCAACCTCCCAAAACAACTACATCTAAAATCTTTCTAAAAAATCACTAAGTTTTCCTCCACAGGAGGTGCCAAAATATTTTTTTTAGTCTAGGTAGGATCTCGGGGATAGGCATCCAAATAACTCCCCATTATCTGGTTCTCACATTGTCAAAACATAGAGGTTGTCAAATAGGGAACTGAAAATCCTCCAAGTCAATTGTTCTAATCACCATAAGGCAGGGAGATACCCGTGAAGGGTTGAAGGCTGAGGTCCAGTTGTTTTGTGCGTCCCCCCTTGAGGCACCCACCTCTTGGACGGGATCCAACCCGTGACCCATTTCTTAGGCTGAAAATCTAAATGTTGCACTTTGACCAAGGTACCTAGTGACCAATTTTTAGGACATCTACCCAGGTGGCAATTGTGGGATGCAATTGCACCTTGATTGGATTTTGTGTGGCTATTGGGAAATACCGCCAGTTCTTTCGAGATATGCCCCCTTTACCCCTCATTATAACCAATTATTTTATCCTTCACTAGTCTCTCTTCTGGTGACTTCAGACCCCACTGTTGAGTACTATTGGAAGGTCCAGTGCTATTTGAGAGGAAGGACGTTACGTCTTTTAGGACACTAGCATTTTCTTTATTTTTGATTCCCCCACGCGGAAAAAACCCACTTACCCACATATATGCTTCTTTCTCATTTTATGTATGATGCACATCTGATTACAGTTTGATTTGGATATATATATTGTGTAAACATTCAACGCAAAGACTCTGGTTTCTATATTACTCTCACCACTTTTTGCACACATTCACACAGCTAGTCTGACATCATAGGGGAACCACAGAACCCCCGTCGTTCATGACGCTTGCTAAACCTCTCTCCTATCTTAGGGGGAGTATCTGGTCGTGCCCGCTCATTGGCACCTCCTTCACACACGCCTGTAAGTGCTACTATCTTAGGATCAGCTTTGCTTGGTTCTACATTACTTGGGTCAACTTCCCAAGGTCATCCGCTCACTCGCTCTCCTTTACACGAAAGCGGGGGACCCACTTCCTCTCAAGGAGGGAGCACCAACCCACCTAGCCCCCCTCACGGGACATGTTCACAACACACTATGGATGGAGCTAATCCTCCCCCCCCACTGCAGATGCCATATTTGGCCTCTCTCAACATACCGGATCGCACTAAACTCACCAATGATCCTATATTGCATGAGCTCACATGGCTTGGAATGCCAACCAAACTCCCTTTAGACATACCAAAGTTTGAAGGAAAGGCAGGCGATGACCCTGCCAACCATGTCATGACCTTTCACCTATGGTGCTCCTCCAATAGCATTATGGATGATTCTATCAGACTGCGATTATTTTAACGCACACTCACTGGCCCATCGGCTAAATGGTATGTTGAAGAAAAATCGGGGTCCCACGCAACTTTTGAGTCATTGGCCAAAGCATTCTTGACCTTCTTCCAATTACCCATCTGCCATGACAATGGTCTAGAACTACTTTCTAACTTCAAACAAACCTCAGCCACACACATCGCTAACCACATTCATGAGTGGCATAGGCGACGTAGTTTGTGCAAAGCAGAAACCACCAAGCAACAGTGTCTCGATTGGTTTCTTAGATCACTTGTCTCTCTCCTCGGTAAGGATGTAGCTTCCACCTTCCCTCAATCTGAAGAGGAAGCCATCAGCAAGGCCCAATAGTATGACCTCATCTATGCACAGTCAGGGTACTTATATACTGTACTTCCTGATCTTCCAAAACCTGTGCCATTTGGCCAAGACAAACCTGGGATGTCTCACTCAGTAGACGGACTAATAGGTGCCACCACACACCATGGTCCACAACCCCAACCACCATTGATGTATGGAACACCTCAATACCCACCAGCATATGGGGGCACTCCTTATTACCCCCCACCCCCTTACCAACAACCATACCCTGTTGCTATACCTCCACCCATTAGTGGACCACCACCGACACCTCCCATACATCCACCTATTCCCACAAACAGTGGTACTCCCTCAACATCATCTTATAGTACTAGCGAAAGAACTACGCCTTCCTATGTACCTTATGGATCGGTACCACCACAGAATCCATACTTCCCATTTCCTGGTCCTCCACAAGCCATGGCTCCCCCACATCCTCATGTGGGGGTAAATTTTGTTCAACCCTCTGCTACTCAACAATACCAAAGTTTTGAACAGTTGAATACAACCAACCCAAATCATCCATCGAAAAATGACAAGAAGAAAGGACAGAATAGGAATAACAACAACCCAGGTCAAGGAGGGAATCAACCCCACAACACCAACCAACTGGGGGAAACTAGAACCAAGGGAACCAAAACCCCCAAGGGGGAAATAATAATAAATGCCAAGGGAGAAATAATGTTAAAACCATATTCCCTTGTGCCCTTTGCGGTGAATTCGGCCATTACACTCATCATTGCCCCCAGATCGCTGATTTCAAATGGTTGAAAGATTCTGGTAGTCTTCCCCATTCTCCTACACAACCTACCCCTCAGCAAGCACCACAACAATACTTGCAACAACTCCCTCCCACCGTGCTGCAAAATCCTATTCCACATCAAGGTGTGATAAACACCCAACAGGACACACAACATCCCCCACCTCAAGGGGGACAATACCTCAACCCCAAAAACCCAGCAGATCATACGATTCTCCTCACCAGTGAGGAAGAAATCCTTCTGCAAACGCGTAGTTGTCAGTATCATGAACCCACCGAGTCTCCTCCCCTCCCTCCAGAGACAAACCCTACACCATCGAGACCCCCGTTGGTGATCCATTGCCCATTTGCCGAACCACCACTTCACATCCCTCGCATCCCATTGCACAGGAATGTCCACA
>JASDQU010105259.1:0-17454 GCA_032191745.1 Picea mariana
ATCCCTATTTGAGACGGTTCTCCTTGGTATCCCAAAGTTCACCCAGACATGTTCAAAGAACATGTTTTCTATTTCTTGTCCTTTGATGGTCTTTTTACAAGCCATAAGAATTCACATCTTTCTAAACCTGTCAACTACCACAAATAGATATTCACGTCCCTTCCTAGTTGTTGGAAAACCTCCCACAAAATCCATGGAAATTGTTTCCCAATGTCGAGTGGGTACAAGTAAGGGATGGTATAGATATTGCATCATATTACTATTCTTTTTAGCACAAAAAATTATACATCCTCTAATATACTTTGGTACATCTTCCTTCATTATGGTCTAGTACACGTACCTCTGTAACTTGGAAAATATATTCCCAACACCAAAATGTCCTATAATATTGGAGGTCTGAACCTCTCTTATAAGATACAATTATTCATTTTTAAGGACACAAAACTTGTTGAACTTGTAGAGTAACCCATTCTGGACATGATACCTAGCCATGTCATCACCTTCTTCTATATGAGTTTGGCCCTATAGCTACTAAAACACCTCCTTGAAATCCTCATTGTCTCTGTATGCCTCTTTGTATGCATCATGGGTAAAAGGCTCCATGTGCATGATGCAAGAGCATTTGCCTCCAAAATTAAGAACATTTCAATAGGCCTAGGAGGGTCTTTGTAATTGAATTTATTTTTTTGTAAATTCCTAATTTAATGGAATTATAGAAAGATTGTATTATTGGATTTTAATGCATTGTAATCAGATCTATCAAACATATCTCGAGAGGTTGTGAGAGTTAGAGAGATCCTAACAGTAATTTAAAGATATCAGGAGGATCTTGTGGATCTAAAAGATCCTAATGATTGATTTAATGGAAGATTGTTAGGGTCTTAACCAATTTTAGTTTTAGAGTCTTTTTGTATAAATTTTGTGAGCCTAAAGGCCATGGGTAGAGGCCATCCAGTGAGTAAATTAGGCTAGAGAGAGTGATATTTTGAAAGGAAATTAAAAGAGAGAGGCATTATATAAACCTTACGTACATTGTGTGTACAACTGAATAGTAGATTCCCTCTATTTCAAGTGTTCATGGAATTGTTTGTTAGAATATCTTTGTGCATTGTTGTGTGAGTTTAAATCTCTACAAGATTTAATCAGGAGTTAATGTTGAGTAGCGAATAATTCCTTCTTAAAGTCTATGTGCAGGTTCCTTAAACACATGTTGAAATTGTGAAGGAAGAGTCTCAATTGGGAGAACTCTATATAGAATATTTGTCTCATCCCATGTCTCAAATTTATAGAGTTACAACTTAATAGAGTTAGATATGACTCTGTGTATGGGTTAGAACATGGTTAAACCCTTTGAATATAAGAGATTAATATGATTTTAAATGTCGAGAAATAGGAGTCGTCGGATCCATACCAGGGTTCATATCGACCATTAGATTGTGTAAGAGAGTAGGACCAATAAACAATATTGATCGTTGATCATATATGGATCAACGATCCACATCGTTTCATATCATGGATACACATGAACCATTGATTAATTGGGATAATTACATTAGAGCCATCAGATAGAAGACTGTGGAGAATCTATGGTGTTTTATGAATGGTTGAGATTAGATCTCAAGTAAAGATCTATCCAGATCAATGGCTAAGACATGTTCTTCATTCAGATTCTGATGTGAGGGAATAATTATTTCAGATTTAGTGTATTCAAGTGCTTGACTAAAAGAAACTATGACAAAAAGTTCTGATCAATAGATTAGATTGATTGAAAGAAAAAAGAGATCAATGGTCCTTATTACATCTCAGAGTAAGAAATAAACAACTATAATTGTATCTTAGAGTGAGGAGATCAATGTTCATCAAGGAGTCCATGTGGTAACATTAGTGTAGGAATCTAGAATTTCAAAATGAATGAAGTGTAACTCCGATCGACGAACAAGATTAATTCGAAGTAGCTACGATCAACAATTGCAAGACGGACGTGTGGAAGTGTTCAATTGATTAGTTGTTTGGATGGTCATATATTTCAGAGTCTGAAACATATAGCATGAAGGATTACTCTGATAGACTCCAGACAGATCAACAATGAATATCGATCTAGGGAGAAGATCGACGGTGGATACATATATTCTTATCGATGGAAACGGTCAATTTAGAGTGAATTAGATCAATGAGCATGAAGGAGAAACATGTTATTTGAACCATCAAGATCATAATAAGAGTGAAAGGAAGACCAACAATTGTGGTCATCGATAGCAGGAGATCAACGATTTAGAAATAAGGTATGTGGCATAATTTCATTGGAAGAAAGTTTCAGAGACAAGAGAGTCTAATCGGAGTTGAATATTTGGAGCAAATTTTAGCCTGGGAAAGAGAAACTACAATAGAAAAGGTCCTATAGCGACCGTGAATTAAGTTCCAATTGGTTAGAGCTTGGTCATGGCTGCATGTCACACAGGTGATTGTGAAACACCTTCGGGCTAGACTAGTTCCAAGCCTTTCATGTTGATTAGAGCCCGAGGTTATAACTCAAGGTTCTATTAGAGGAAGGGGGCTTGAGAGTCAAGGAAAAATAGATATGCGCCACTGTATGAACTCTTGGTCACAACACCAGGGTTTTATGAAGGAAGGGGCTACAACTATAGCTAGAATGGAGATCAAAGAACACAGTGTTGCACGAGATAAGGGAGAAGTTCCTATGAATTTCTCAAAATGGATGATATTATTTGTTGAATTTGGGAGCCATAGGAGAGCTCTATTGAAGTAGGAAATTTGGGCCCATGAAATTTTTTTTTAGAGAAGTTGATTGTAGAGTTGCAACACATTTTAGTTTTAAAATTATGCAACTATGGGTTTAAGGCCGAGAGGTCATCATTTTTTGTATCAGAGAAGGAAATTTAATTTTCCTGTGCATTTTATTTTAGATGGAATACCTTAAATGAACAGAGTTCATTTTTGGTATCAAAGTGAGTTAAATACTCTTTGGAATTTTATAAGGGATATAGAGAAAGAGAGAAAATTCAAGAGAAGGAAGACTGAGCAGATTGTGCAAACAAGTAGAAAAAGGAATTGGATATATAATTCCTTAGTGGATTTCTATAGATCGAGGTTATTCCAACCCAAAAGAAGAGGAGACAAGATCTCAGAATAGATATTGAAGGTATGGGTTAAATGTTTTTGTTATAAAAGAAGGATCACGAAGAAATAAAATAAAACAAATGCAGAAATAAAACACAAAAGATACACAATACAATAGAGACACAGATATGCGTGGTTCACCCAATGTGAGATACGTCCACCAGAGAAATTTTCAGGTCCTTCCTTTAGTATTATCCATAAAATGAATGGATATAACCTACAACACACCTAATGTAACTTCCTCTTATTTCTCTCGCAATCTCCTCTCTCAGAATACAATATTTTCCATAACACACAACCGCAATACAATTCCCTCATGAAAGAGGGTTTCCTTCTAGGGAAAAAAACTCTAACATAACTTCTACCATCAGATATGTGACTTTATAATGAATGGTCCACATTGAATACGAAATTACAATATTTGAATTGCAAAAACCAGAAAAATTGCCCCCCTCATGGTCGGGGGGGCATGAATTGTGTATCCTATAGTTTCTTTGACTTGCATATGAATTAGAAATATAATCAAGCTCCACAACCAACAATTTTATCTATGGATTTTAATTAATAATTTTAGTTTTGATTAGAAGGTAGCAACAAAAGGAACTTATAGTAGCCAATACAACCATAGGAGATGTGATAGAGAGCATGTGAAGCTCTTAGAGGATAAAGATAATCTTGTGGCTAAAGAAACTTGCAACAAGGTATGTTGTAAACACTTCCAGCTGAGATTGGAATTAAGTGAAGAGGACAAGTGGATTTTATCAAGGTAAAGTGAGAAAAGGTGTAGAAGCCAAAGGGGAGCAGAGAAGCTCAGGAAGTTCTAGGAGACAAAACCAATGGATACCAAGCAGTCAAGCTCATAAGATAATCTTGAGTTGGTATTGGGTAGAATATGAGGAGATTTTCTATAGAGGCTTGATGTAGCTCACAATGAACAAGGTGAAGTTCACAAAGGGGAAGAAAATATGACTATCAATAGTCATGATAAAGGTTCAAAGAGAAGCCATAATAGGGGAAAGGAAAGTTCCAAAGAAAATGGAATAAGGAGAAGAATGAGTCAAGAGGAAATTGATAGAGATTTGGTTGAGTTAAGAGTAAAACTCAATTATATAAGACAATTGCTAAAGAAGAAACTAGAGGAAAATCAAATACAAGGATGGAATGTAAATAAGAAATTCAAGTGGCATGTGATGCAATTGTTTGCAAAGAAGTTAAAGAAGAATCCAAAGAGCTTGAAGCATAGGTTGAGTGCTTGGATGAAGAAGGAGAAAATAAGATGTGTTGAGTTCAGGAAGAGGCCAATGACTGGAGAAGAAGTTCACTTATGTGAACCAGAGAAAGGATCATTCCTTGATGAAGAGGATGAGGAATAAGAGAGACTTGTTGAGAGTCTCATGAACTACTTGGAAAGTTCATATGAACATGAGGATGTTCTTAAAGAGGAATCAAATGGGGCCATGGGATATTATGTTTTTAAAACTAATGGATTGTGTGTGTTTATAGGTTGTGAAAATTATGAAGTTGGACAATCATATAGAATTGTCACAAAGACTAATGAAGGTGAAGATATGTAAGCATAACATAATAAGAATTTTTTTGTGAGGGAAGATGAGTTATTATCATCTCATGAAAATAGTCCCGATGAAGAATATACACAACTTGTAAATGAATAAGCATATGTTGAGGATGAAAGTATGATGAGGTTCTTAGACTAGTACAAGAAGATGATCCTAGGAGGAATAAATGAGAGACTTGATGTTGCATTGGAGTAGTGCAAGATGATGCTAGAAGCATCAATAGAGACTCCCCAGTCTCATGGTTTTAAAATTGACTATTGGTGTGTGTATGCAGGTTATGAAGACAACCAAAAAGAGAATGAAGGAGGTGAAAATAAATGTTAAAATATAATGATGATAGATTATGATGAATAATTAAGACTGTTGGAGGAGTGGTTGGTTAATCCAAGGATTGATGAATACTGCATAATAGTTGTAGACATAGAATATTCCAGAGTACCTGATATGAAAGAATAGTTTGTAGATTATTTCCATGGACCTGGGGACATCATAGAGATCAACACCAAACAGTTGGCAGTAGCTAGGTGGATTCTATATGAAGAAGACAACCAAAAAAATCTAGAGTTGGACATTGAAATTCATAAATTGTGGAAGTTGATGATGACGAAGGCCAGGTGGGGATACCATGGGGTGAGACAAACAATCAACCATAAATTGCAGTTGTTTGAGAAAGATGATACCAGCATGGTGAAATGTATTAAGGAAATCAAGAAACAACATAAGATTTGGGACCCATGAGAACTTCAGCTAATGGAACTCATGATCAAGAGATCATGAAAGTTTTTAACCTTGGGAGTCTGATGTAGGAAATTTTTCCTCCAAAATCAAGCACATTTGAATAGGCCTAGAGGGTCTTTGTAATTGAATTTAATTGTTTGTAAATTCCTAATTTTATTGGAATTATAGAAAGATTGTATTATTGGATTGTAATTCATTGTAATCAGATATGGAAAACAGATCTCAAGAGGTTGTGAGAGTTAGAGAGATCCTATGGGTAAGTTAGATATCTCAGGAGGATCATGTGGATCTAAAAGGTCTTAAGAATTGATTTTGTCGAAGATTGTTAGGGTCTGAACCAATTTTAGTTTAAGATTATTTTTGTATAAATGTTCTAATACTAAATGGCATGGGTACTAGAGGCCATCCATCAAGAAAATCATGCCAAAGAGAGTGATATTTTCAAACGCCATTAAAAGAGAGAGGAATTATGTAAATCTTATGTATAGTGTGTATACAATTGAATAATAGAATCACTCTATTTCGAGTGTTCAAAGAATTTTGTGTTTGAATATATTTGTGCATTGTTGTGTGTGTTTAAATCTCTACAAGATTGAATCAGGCATTAATGTTGAGCGGTGAAGTATTCCTTATTAAAGTGTGTGTGCAGGTTCTTTAAACACATGTTGAAATCACGAAGGAAGATGTTAGGGACCTAACCTCTCTAACCCCTCACGTAGGTAGAATAATATAATTCCATGTAATAAAGGCCAATATTAATAAAGCCTAACAATAAGGAAGAACAAGTCAAATGCAAGAAGACCTAATAAAATCTTTCGCTTCTAAAAGGATCTTCCTCTAGATTGTTATTTTGGATAGATAGATTATAAATTGAAGTATAGGGTATGAGAAATCTTGTCTTGGATACTATTGTAATAGAGCTCTACTATGTTGGAGGTTGCCCCCTCGAAGAGGCAAGTGAACATTTCTATCAATAATCAAAGTGATCTTTCCAGTGTTATTCTAGTATTATTCTGGTATTGTTTTGATTATATCATTCCTTCTCTACAATTTCTAGCTAAAATATTTATGTTCTGCATACTAGTTTATATCTGGAATACTACAAGTGGTATCAGAGCACCTTCCTCGGTGGAAAATTGTGGGTTAAATTTTTATTTCAGGGTAGATATGTATTCCAACATCTTAAAGATACAGAGATATGTTATGTTCATAAACTCGTAGTCATGGAGTCAAACATGCAAGAAAATTCAAGTGGTACCTAAGCGAACATCTGTTGGCTACCCTTGTAACCCATGTTGGTACCCCTTCAAATCGTAGCGCATCAGAAAACACATGTATATGGATCGACTTAGATCTCATGAAGCCCTCCATAGATAAATCGATCGGTAACCTGACTGTTATATTTCCACCGAGAACAACACTTGGGAAGATACTCTCTAGTACCTGGGTAGTCGGGTAGTACGGCTAAGGGAACGGACTATCCTCCTTAGTTAGTGCCCTGAGATATTGGGTCAAGTACTATTGTTGGAACCCACATGTATATTAGAGAGATATAACACAGGGAAAACCCTTTTCTGTAGAAACCATGAATATTCTACCACTAGGGACAGAAACAAAAAACAAAACAGACAAGATATATTGTAGTTGGTTGCGAAATTACTACAGATTTCTTTAATAGGTTGTCTTCTCCGGTCATGGAACTCAAGAAAGAAGGTACTTGGCACGTGTGTCCTGATTTTTTAGATCTCAACAAACTCACCATCAAATATATATTTCTCATTCCTGTCATTGATGACCTTTTGGATGAATTAAGTGGTGCTCAGTATTTAACCAAACTTGATCTCTGCTCTGGTTATCTCTAGATCTGTATAAAAGAAGAATACATTTCCAAGACAACATTCAGAATTCATGAGGGTCACTATGAGTTCTTGGTTATGTCATTCGGCCTTTGTAATGCCCCCTCCACTTTTCAAAGTCTCATGAATCATGTCTTTCATCCTTTCCTCCGTCATTTTGTATTGGTTTTCTTTGATGATATTCTCATCTATAGCAAAACTTGGCAAGCCCATCCTTCCCATGTGGATCAATTTCTCTAGCTACTATCTCAACACAAAATATTTCTTAAGAAATATAAATGTGCTTTTGGAGCCTCTGAAGTTGAGTACCCTGGACATATTGTCGACAAGGATGGTGTCAGGGTGGATTCGAAGAAATTGAATCTATGCAGGATTTGTCGTGCCCGAAAAATCTTAAAAGTCTACATGGCTTCCTCGGTTTGATGAGATATTATTGTAATTTTGTTAAGAATTATGGAAAAATTGGAGATCCCCTATTAGGGACCTAACCTCCCTAACCCCTCATGTAGATAGAATAATATAATTCCATGTAATAAAGGTCAATATTAATAAGGCCTAGAAATAAGGAAGAATAAGTCAAATGTAATAAGACCTAATGGAAGCTTTTGCTTCTAGAAGGATCCTCCTCTAGATTGTTCTTTTGGATAGATAGATTTAGTATAAATAGAAGTAGAGGGTATGATAAATCTTATATTGAATATTATTGTAATAGATCTGTGCTCTGCTAGAGGTTTCCCCCTCGAAGAGGCAAGTGAACATTTCTATCAGTAATCAAAGTGCTCTTTCTAGTGTTATTTTGGTATTGTTATGATTATATCATTGTTTCTTTTCCATTTATAGCTAAAATACTTTTGTTATGCATACTATTTTATATCTAGAATAATACAAGTGGTATCAGAGCACCTTCCTCGGTAGAAAAATGTGGGTTCATTTTTTTTTTCAAGGTAGAGACGTATTCCGACATATTAAAGCTACAAATATCTATCGTTACATGCATAAACTCGTGGTCAGGGAGTCATACACATAGTAAATACAAGTGGTACTTAAGCGCACATCTGTTGGCCACCCTTGTAACCCCTGTTGGTACACCTTCTAGTAATATCGCATAAGACAACACCTGTATACGAATCGACATAGATCTCGTGAATCCCTCCATACATAAACTGATCGGCCTCCTAACTGCTATAGTGCGACTGAGAGAAAAACTCACGAAGATACTCTCTAGTACAGGGGTAGTCAGGTAGTACGATTAAGTGCATGGTCTAGCATCCTTAGTTGGTGCCCTAAGATATTGGTCCAAGTACTATTGTTGGATCCTGCATGTATATCAGAGAGATATAGCACAGGGAAAACCCTTTTCTGTAGAAACCATGAATATCCTACCCTTGGGGATGGAAACAAAAAACAAAACAGACAATATATATTGTTGCGCAATTGTGCCTTCTGCATTCTCGTTGCGAAATTACTACACAATTCTTCCTATTAAGCATTTGGGCATTTCCTCACTACAATATTATTCAGGACGGTGTATAACTCCACAGGATTATAGTGGTCTCGTTGACACACTTATTTGGGACCTATCCCACTGGGTTCCTTTGTTCTCTCCGATTCCAATAATACCTATCATTTTTAACACAATTGTTTTTTGTGGACCCGACCCATCTCTGATACCCATATTTGGCTCCTATCCCTTTGTATCCTCCTTTTCGCCCTGATCGTAGTGGTACCTATCATTTGAAACCCTTTTTCTTTGTGGTCCAACCCACCCCTCCAGACCCATTGTGTTTCCCCTATACCATTTTCCTGCTCATTTATCCAAATGACTACCACACGAGCCCAAGAACTCAATGCCTTGATTGCAGACAACCACCAGAACAAGGAAAACACCAAGACTATCAGTACCAACATTATCTCAATCAATTCAACTATTGAGATCCTCAAGGAACATTGTTCCCATATCAAATACCTCAAAGAACACTTCGTGGGCCATTCCTAGAACACTTCCTCTTCTGAAAAACCATATTATCAGAATGACCATGACTCTTCCCATTACCAAGGCCCTCATACTACCCACTTTTCTTGAGACCTACTCCCTCCTAGAATTGAGGTGAACAAATTTGATGGATCAAATCCTATAGGTTGGGTCACCCAAATGGAACATTATTTCTCTTTGCATGGAATTACTGATGATTTATCCAAGCTTCATTATGGTGTCCTGCATCTAGATCTGGAACTATGGCAATGGTGGCAATGGACAAAAAAGGAACACCAAGGGTATCTTGCTTGGAAACAGTTTGTGGCTGGAATTTATAACCTCTTTGACTCTGACACCCACCATTTAGGTCGTTTGACCAAGTTAAAGTAGTCTATGGCAATGGAAAACTTTATTGCCACATTTGAGCACTTGGATTTCAGAATGGAGGGCATGTCAGATGATTTCTTTAGGGAATGCTTTATCAGTGGCCTCAAATATGAAATTTGTGCCCATGTTCTCATGGAACACCCCCAAAATTGGTTGGAAGCTACTCAAAAAACCAAGGAAGCCCAAAAGATTGTGTCATCCTAGACCCGCAAACCGTCCTTTCCTCCTCGCCCTCAACCCACCAATTTTTTCCCTCCTACAACTCCCCTCAAGATTCAAAAATTAACCAAGGATGAAATGGTTAAACACCAACTCAACGGTCTTTCTTATAATTGTGATGAAAAATTTTTCCCAAGCACAAGTGTAAGGAACAATTTTTTTTTATGGTTGTGACTGAGGATATTTCTAAAGAAGGGGTTGTTGCTCTTCTTGTGGAGGAACTACAACCACCTTTTGACCTCAACTCGCCCTCTGACCCACCAGACGTTGACTCGGTGATTTCACTTAATGACCTCACTGTCTTCTATGCTCCCCAGACTCTCAAATTAATTGGTTACATCAAAAATAGGGAAGTCATCATCCTTGTGGACAGTGGTAGCACCCATAACTTTATTCTTCATCGCATTGCCCAAGAAGTCGATTGTTGCATCTGTGCCGCCAATAATTTTCAAATCATGATTTCCAATGGTGGTTCCATGAAATGTGGGGGACGATGTGAAAATGTGTGACTCCAAATTGATCAGGATCACCTGAAATCCCATATGTTTTCTATAGACGTGGGTGGTTGTGACATTGTTCTTGGTGCTGAATGGTTACGCAGTCTAGGACCCATTCTCATGGATTTTAAGGACTTAACCATGCAATTCCAATAGGAGGGAAAAAAATATATGTTCCAAGGCATCTTCGCATGCTCCCCTAAGATCAACAATTCCCATCGCATGGAAAATCTTCTCAAAAAAGGTCATTTGGGAATTATATCCCAACTCCACTCCATTCATGTTGTTGAGACACCTTTTGTGCATCTTAACCTCCAATATATTATCTCATTCCACCATGTTGTTTTTACCACCCCCCAATACCTTCCCCCTTCCCGTGGAGTCCATGATCATTCCATCCCTCTCATCCCAGTCAATATTCCTCCTAATTTTTTACCTTATCGTCATCCCTTTTCCCAGAAGAATGAAATTGAGAAAAAAATTAGTAAATTACTAGAATCTTGTGGTATATGTCCTAGTACTAGCCCTTATTCTTCCCCTGTGGTCATGGTACTCAAGAAAGAAGGTACTAGGCACATGTGTCCTAATTTTTGTGCCCTCAACAAACTCACAATCAAAGAAAAATTCCCCATTCCTAACATTGATGACCTCTTGGATGAATTGAGTGGTGCTCAGTATTTCACCAAATTGGATCTACATTCTAACTACCACTAGATCTATATGAAATAAGAAGACATTCATGAGACTGAATTTCACACTCATGAGGGTCATTATGAATTCTTGTTAATGCCCTTTGGATTGTGCAATGCTCCTTCCACTTTCCAATGCCTTATGAATCATGTCTTCCATCCTTTTCTCCGTCATTTTGTTTTATTTTTCTTTGATGGTATTCTCATCTATAGTAAAACTTGGCCATCCCATATCTCCCATGTGAATCAAGTTCTCCATCTACTATCTAAACATCAACTTTTCCTCAAGCAATCTAAATGTGCCTTTGGTTCCTTAGAAGTGGAATACCTGGGTCATATTGTTGTCAAGGATGGTGTCCGAGTGGATCCTAAGAAAATTGAATCTATGCAAGATTGGCATCTCCCTAAAACTCTTAAGAGATTGTGTGGTTTTCTGGGTTTAACGAGTTATTATAGGAAGTTTGTTCGGAATTATGGAAAGATTGTCACTCCTCTCACTTCCCTGCTTAAAAATAATTATTTCACTTGGACTTCAGTTGTGGATCATGCCTTCCAAGCCTTAAAAGATGCTATGTGCTCTACCCCTATCCTATCTCTCCCAAAATTCACAAAGACATTTGTATTGGAATGTGATGCTTCCAGGAAAGGAATTTGAGACATCCTCATGCAAGATGGCAGGCCCTTGGTCTTCACTAGAAAACAAATTTCAGAGCGACATTTGGGCCAATCCATTTATGAAAATGAAATGTTATCTATTTTGCATGTTGTGTATCTCTAGCATCCTTATTTATTGGGTCAACGATTCCAAATAAAAACTGATCATCAGAGTCTCAAGTATTTCCTGGAACAATGAATTTCATCCCTGACGCAGCAAAAATGGGTGACCAAGCTATTTGGATATGATTATGATACTGTTTACAAGAAGGGAAAGGAACATGTAGTGGTCGATGCTCTTTCTAGGAAATATGAAGAAGATGGGTCCCTTTTCTCCCTCTCCTTCATTGTACAATATTGACTCCAAGTTGTTCGTTAGGAATGGTTGCAAGACCCCAAAATTTCTAGCCTACTCCACCAATTGCAGCACAATTATTCAGTTTCTCCAAGGTACTCTTGGCATAATGAAGAGCTTCACTACAAAGGCCATTTGTATTTATGCAAGCAATCCCAACTTAAATCCACAATGCTTTATGAACTTCATGCCTCACCCACAGTCGGGCATTCAGGGTTTACCAAAACCTATGAACCAGTCAAACGTTATTTTTTCTGGGAGGGTATGAAACATGATGCCTGCACATTGTTTGTGAGGTCTACCAACGCAACAAGGGAGAAACTGTCAAATCCCTAGGAAAACTCCAACCGCTTCCAATTCCCCTTGCTATTTGGTGAGATATTTATATGGATATCATCGTGGGCTTACCTAAAACGAGAAATAATTCATTCATCATGGTGGTAGTAGATCCTCTCTCCAAATATGCTCATTTTTGTGCTCTTCAACACCCATTCATATCCACCACAGTGGCTCAAATCTTCATGGATAATATCTTCAATATTCATGGCATGCCTAATTCTATTGTCTCTGATAGAGACCTCACTTTCACTAGCAATTTTTGGCAAGAATTGTTCAAGCTACAGGGAACCCAATTACATCTCAGCACTACCTATCACCCCCAGACGGATGTCAAGACTGAAGTTGTCAACAAGTGTTTGGAAACATATTTGAGGTGTTTTGCATATGAGCAGAAAAATTGGTGGGCTCAATGGTTACCCCTAGTTGAATGGTGGTACAACACATCTCACCATACGACTACTCGCATGACTCCCTTTGGAGCAGTCTGTGGAAAAAATTCTCCATCATTTCTCTCCTATATGTCATGGGTCTCGAAGGTTTAGGAGGTTGAAAAAAATCTTACAAGCCCCGAGGATATTCTTTGTTCCCTCAAAGACAATTTGGTCATGGCTTAGAATTGCATGAAGCAACAAGCAGAACAAGGTCATTCTGAATGCCATTTTGTTGAAGGGGACTAGGTATTTCTTCATCTACATCCTTATAAGAAGACTTCACTCAAAGCTCAACACTGTCAGAAACTTGTACCCAAATTTTATGTTCCTTATACAATGTTCAAGAATGTGGGATCAGTGCCCTGTTGGTTATCTCTACCCAGCCAGTCGAAGCTCAATCCCGTTTTTCATGTTTCCTTCTTAAAGAAGGTGATTGGAACTAAGTGTCAAACTTAAACTAGTCTCCCTGATTTGGATGAAGATGGTTCCATATGGTTGCATCCACAACTAGTATTAGCCCAGAGAGAGTGTCATCTCTGTTAGCACACCATCCAGGAAGTGTTATTTCAATGGAAAAATACACTTCCATAAGATTCCACCTGGGAGATGACCACCATTCTACAACAATTCCCTCATTTGAAGCCTTGAGGACAAGGTTTTTCTTCAAGGGGGAGGGCATATTAGGGACCTAACCTCCCTAACCCCTCACATAGGTAGAATAATATAATTCTATGTAATAAAGGTCAATATTAATAAGTCCTAACAATAAGGAAGAATAAGTCAAATGTAAGAAGACCTAATAGAAGCTTCCGCTTCTAGAAGGATCTTCCTCTAAATTGTTCTTTTGGATAGATAGAGTATAAATAGAAGTAGAGAGTATGAGAAATATTGTCTTGGATATTATTGTAATAGATATTTGCTCTGCTAGAGGTTGCCCCCTCGAAGAGGCAAGTGAACATTGCTATCAGTAATCAAAGTGCTCTTTCTGGTATTATTATGTTATTATTCTGGTATTGTTTTGATTATATCATTGCTTCTCTTCCATTTCTAAATAAAATATTTATGTTCTGCATAGTACATACTATTTTGTATCTGGGATACTATAGAAGAGTCTCATTTGAGAGAAATCTCTATAGAATATTGATCTCATCCCACGACTCGAATTGATTGACTTACAGATGAAAATATTTAGATCCGACTCTATGTACAGGTTAGAACAAGATTAAACCCTTTAAAGATCAGATATTAACTTTCTTTGAAATGTTGGGAAACAACTATCGTCAAATCCCTATCAGGATTCATATAGACCATTAGATTTTGCAAGAAAGAAATACCAAGAAAAAATATTTATCATTGATCATATCTAGATCAACAATCCACATCGTTTCATATCATGGATACATAAGAACCATCAATTAATTGGGATAATCACATTAGAGACGCCGGATTGAAGATTGTGGAAAATATATGGTGTTTTATGAATGGAAGAGATTATATCCCATGTGAATATCTATCTAGATTGACGGCTAATGCGTGTTCTTCATTTGGAGTCTGACGCGAGGGTGGAAGTCTTTCAGAGTTACTGTATTCAGAGTGCTTGACTGAAAGAAACTACGATGAGAAGTTTTGATCAACGGATTAGATTGATCAAAGAAAGAAGAGATCAAAGGTCCTTATTACATCTCGGAGTAAGAAATCGATGGCTATAATCAAATCTCAGAGTGAGGATATCAATGTTCATCAAGGATTCCACATGGAAACATTAGAGCGCGCATCCAGAAATTTGAAAGAAAAGAAGTATAACACCGACCGACGACCAGGATTAATTCAGAGTAACTGAGATCAACAATCGCAAGACAGATGTTTGGCGATGTTAGATTGATTTTTTTTTTAATGGTCATAGATTTCGGAGTCTAAAACATACAGTATGAAGGAGCACTATGATAGACTCCAGACCGATCAATGGTGAAGATCAATCAGGGGAACAAATCGACGGTGGATACATATACTCTAATTGACAACATCGGTCAATTCAGATTGCATTATATCAATGAGAATGAAGGAGAAACATGTCACTTAAACCATCGATATTAAAATAAGAGTGGAAGGAAGACCAACAATCATCGACATTGATAGTGAGAGATCGTCGATTCAGAAAGAAGGTACATGGCAGAATTTCATTGAAATAAATTTTGAGATAAGAGAGTCTGATCGGAGTTGAATGTTCAAAGAAAACAATTATCATGGGAAAGAGAAAATCCAATAGAAAAGGGTTGATATATATGACGAATTAAGCTCCAATTAGTTAACGCTTGGTCATGGTTGCAAGTCACATGGGTGATTGTGAAACAACTTTGGTCTATACCAGTTCCAAGCCTTGCACATTGATCTGAGCCTGTGGTTATAGCTCTAGGTTGTATTAGAGGAAGGGGGCTATAGAGTCAAGGAAAATGAGATCCACGCCACTGTATGAATTCTTGGTCACAACACCAAGGTTTTATGAAGGAAGGGGCTACGATTGTAGCTAGAACAGAGATTAGAGAATGCATGTACAACTTGAGAGCATTGTGCGAGATGAGGGAGAATTTCCTATGAACTTCTCAAAAGGGATGAGACTATTTGTCGAATTTGGGAGCTATAGGAGAGCTCCATTGAAGAAGGAAATTTGGTCTCGTGACTGAAAGTTTTAGAGAAGACGATTATAGAGGTGCAATAGAATTTAGTTTTAAAATTATGCAACTGTGGTTTTAAGGTTGGGAGGTCATCAGTGCATCATAGTCCCCAAATATATAATCTTGGATGTGGGTGCTGTTGAAATATCTTCTCCCAACTTGTTTGTGTTTCCCTTCTTATACTTGATGAATGGATGAAATTTACGTAACAAACCCCATCCACTTGCACTGTCTAGTTTGTTGTATCTTTTTTTGGCCTACAAATACTGTAATGGTTGGTGATCTATGTGGATTATGTTATCCCTTCCCATCAAATAATGCTTCAACTTCTTTAAATCTTTAAATAGGGAATAGAGTTCATTTTCATAGGTAGGGTAGTTGATAACTTCTCCATGAAATATTTCATAATGATAGCATAAAGGCCTTCCTCCTTGCATCAAAATTGCTCCCATGACATACACACTTTCATCTATCTCCACTTCAAAATTATTTTTCAAGTTTGGTAATGCGAGAAATGGTGCTTGGTTGATATTTATTTTTAAATCTTCTAAAGCACTTGGATAATTCTTCCCCCATTGGAAATTATTACCACTTGATGTTATGATGTGGAGTTGTGTAGCTACTGCTGGAAATGAAGCTATGAACTTCCACAAGTACTTTTCTACCCCAACAAAGATGCTAACTTCAATGACAATTATAAGAGCTAACCATTTCGTGATGGCCTTGATATTTATGAGATATATCTTGAGCTCCCCTCCATCAATCACATATCACAAATACACCAAAGACTAATGTGAAAACTCACATTTCTTTAGGTTATTAAAAAACTAGTGTTTCTTTAGAGTCTCTAATACCTACACAAGATGTGATATGCGATCCTCCCAAGTAGCATTATAAACTAGTATATAATCCAAATAGACTATAACAAATGAATCTAAATATGGGCGTAATACATTATTCATCATTATCATAAATGTAGATGGTGCATTACATAAACCAAATGGCATGACAAACAATTCATACAAATCTTGCCTTGTTTTGAAGGAAGTATTCCAGGCGTCTTATAATTCTTTGATGCATACCTTGTGGTATGTATATTTGAGATCCATATTGGTGAAACATTTTGCATGCTACAAATGATCTAACATATCATCAATTCTAGGTAGAGGGTACCATATTTTTAGTTTAATCTTGTTCAATTATCTATAGTCGAGACACATTTTCCTAGTCCCATCTTTCTTTGGTATAACTATGATAGGTAACCCACAAGGTGAGGTGCTTGGTCGAATCACACTTGAATCCAACAATAACTACAACTGATTCTTCACTTCATTTTCTTCTAGAAGAGACTATCTATACAACCCAATATTCGGTAATGGGGAGTCTAGAAATAACTATATTTCATGTTTCACATCCCTCTTAGGTAGTATCCCTTTAGGCTCCTGGAAAAATCCTATGTATTCATGTACCAACTCCTCCAATTAATGTTTCTTCTCTTTAGTAAACCCCTATATGGATGCCTTTTATGCTATCAAATCACCCTCTGACTGATTTTCTCTTAAAAAAAGTAAAACATATTTCTTATTGGAACTAATCAACTTCTTGGCTTGGTTGGCACTTACCAATGAGATCCTTGGCTTTCGTTTATGTGCGATGATTATGTAGGACTTCCAATCCTTGATCAGTTGGTACTGGTTGGATCTCTACATGAAGATTGCATCCCTCATATACATGGAGGGGATTCCAAACACTACTCCACATATGTCAATGAGTATTAAATCCAATCCCACTTAATCAATAAAATCAACACTTACCACAAATTTAATCTTACAGTATTTTGTTTCCTTGAGCATTGCATCCTTGTTTACCCATCCTAATGGATATGGGATAGGATGATTGTGAACCTCCAATCAAATCTTTCTGAACA
>JASDQU010105259.1:17474-36632 GCA_032191745.1 Picea mariana
CCATGTTGTTTATGAGTCTCGACCCTGGAGTGTCATTGTTTCTCTACGGGGTCATCTCTACAGAATACCAGAGGTAGTTCTGACTATTGTCCCACCTAAAAAGTGTCGCAAGGTAATATCTCATACTACAAAATTCATCTTCTTCACAATCTGTTCAAAAGGTGAACAAAAGGATACTGCAACCACTACAGACTTGGCCCAAGCACCTTCTATCCAACAAAAGCAGGTCGACAAGATTGTAGCAAAGTGTAAAGATTCCTTTTACACAAAATAATCTCATGTATCCAGACTAGTTAAAAAGGTCCAACCCTTCCAGCCACATGCTCGTGATATCCTTCCACAAACTGAGCAGCGCGACGTCTCCAACAAGGCAAGCAGCTCACCAAGATTCATATTTGGCAAATGTTTTTTCCTCTCCCCTGGGCACTCAATGCAATGGAGACCATTTCTTCCTAAGGAGGGAGGATTGATCTAGGTGAATATCAGTGGCCACTGTTGGAACAGGAGTAGACCTAGGGTTCAACGCTACAACATCACACCAACAAAGCCCTAACTACCAGCCCTTTCAACAACACCTGTGAAGCAGATGAAGTCTCACCCGATGTAGAGGCAAGGGTGGTTGCAAGACTCAGGGGTCTGCAACCTTAGTTGGGACACAGATCTATGATTATAACACTTAATACATTTCTTATCACTGCCAATCCCTCGATATACAATCACTATTCACTTCGCTGATAAAACAGAGCTTCGCAACATTCACACTAATCTACAGTATTTAAGCACTTAGCATATAAATGGATCAGAATGAGCATATCAAGCACTAGGCATGACTATCTTGCTTAGATCTAATATTCTCACATATCATAAGCACAAAGAAAAAGTAGATCTATCTTAACATATCAAAGCACTTAGAAAATAACATGTGAACACATCAAGACAAAGCACAAAGCACATAACATAGTGTTTATGTGGTTCAGCCCCACCCTAGGGCTACATCGACCAACTCTTCTTATTTCTTGTCTTTAGTCAATTGGTTACAAGCACAGAGCCTTCAAAACCCTTACCCCACACAGGACAGAAGATCTGCGCAGCTTGCTAGATCCTTCTTCCTTGCGTTATAGCACAAATCCTTCTACAGTCTCACACAAGCATTTGCACTCAGCTCTGCAAGTCTTACACAGAATGCACAAATCCCTGATCACACAGATCCAACTCTTGGCACTTAGCCTACATCACATAGATATACTATTTGACTACTTCTTACATTTCCTATCCTTCTATTTATACATAAAAAATAGACCTAAACATGGGTAAACCCATGGGCCGACATCCCATTCCCATTACATATTCCCAAAAACCCAAAAAGGGGTTGAGATCCCTTGATCTTCGCTTCGTCTTGTGCTCCTCCTTCAATAGGATTTCAAGTCCCAAAATAGGTCAACATGACCAAGAAACTCCCAAAACTTGGTCAAGGGCCAACAAGCCCCCAACACTCACCTGTGACTCGTCCCGAGTCACTGGTCCGAGCAATTTTGCCTCGAATGCCTCAAGCTTGGCTCGAGCTGCTTCGACTTGTTGCTTTGTTGTGGCCTCTTGTTCGACGAACTCTTGGATTATTGTGTCATTCATGGCCCTTCTAGGCATTGTTCTGCTGCAGTGACAACCTGTTCTAACTCTGCTCCTTGGCTCTCTACCTCTATAAACAACTGGCATACCTTATCTTGCACAGGTTTAAGTCATTGAGTGACTTCCATCACTTTTCTTTGAATCATATGGATCTGTTGTTGAGCTGTGCGTTTCTCATGAGACCTCTTCATTCTTTCTACAACCGACAGGGCCTTCAACTGCGCCTATAGTGTATCTGCGTGCTGCTTCACTTCATGGAGCTGTGACTCTAGTGTCTGTAACTCTAGGTTCTTAGTGAGGTTTTCATAGGTTTGAACATTGCGGTTACTCAATTTCTTGCACTCCAAGGCAAGATCTTTTAATCTATCGACTGCGCTATGGGCAGTTGCTTCTCACTGGTCCCTTATGTCTTGCAGGGTCTCTAGTACAGTGTGTAATTCTAGATCTGCGATGTGCTGCTGGAGTTGTTGGATCACTTCTTCGAGTTGCACCACCTACTATCGAACTCTCTCTTCGGCCTTTACTTTGACAACTGTCACAGAGCGAAGTGCTCTATTGACCATTTCCTTAACTTTGAGTTGCTCTGCAAGTAGATGTTCCTTTTCTTTATGCAGTTGGGATTTTTCTTCATCAGACTTTACTTGGAGAGAAAGCTTCTCTCGTTCTGCAGTACTACGTTGCTCTTCAAGGACTCCTTATACTTTTTCTAAAGCCTGGGTGGCTTGCGCTGTCTCCTCCTATTCTCGTCGAAGGCGAGCTTTGAATGTATCAACGATCCGGTGGATATGAGCTAGCTCATCTCCCAATTCTGGTGTTTCCGATGGTAGAGGCGTAGTGGAAACTGCGTGGCTGGACTGTAGTGCCTGCTGCACTCCCTGAAGTTCAACCTTGATCTGATTGAACACCTCTTCCTTCTTAGCTTCTTGCTTCTCTGCTATCTCTAGTGAAGCATCGTTGCATCGTTCAGTGCTGCGACGATGAAGTCGAAGTCGTCTAAGGTGAGGGTGGTCTCAAATTTGGTCCTGGTTTCTTTTGATTTCTTCCTTGAAGATGGTTTCGGAGGGGAAACCTTCCTTTTCTTCGAGGGGTCATCCTCATCTCTAGGCGGTGTAAACTTGCCTTTATTTTGTTCAACTTTTGCACCATCTATCACTCCGCCATCACCTTCTTTCTTAGGTGAGATAGAAGTAGTCTTCACGGAGGTACTGCTTACATCTTGGGCATCTTCATTCTTATTTTTCTTGCTGGTTCTAAGGGTATCATGCGCTGCTTCGGGACTGTCAATATCATATATCTCTGCGGGGTCTGCTGGGATGAGGAGGTTTGCCAACCATTCCTTAGTAATCTCTTCTAAGTCTTCCTCTGTCAGCTTGTAGTATGACTGCAGCTGTTGTTTATGCTCATCAGTGCATGCTGTGATATAGATGAAATGGCAGTCCACATTGAATTTCATCAAGGGCCTAAACCTGTGGAGAGTGTTTGAGGTTATACAAGGCTCAGACTGGATGGTTGTTTTTAGTTGGTTGTAATAAGTGTGGAAGACAACATTTGATTTCCATTGGTTTTTCATTTCACTGGAGTACCACAGTGTACTAACTTCATGGCCAGAGGTTCAAAGGGCTTGATGTCCAGGAAGGTCGCACCTTCTGGCATCTCCCATGCAATAAAATCGATCAAGATGAGAAGCCAGCTGAAGTGGAACTCATATCCTTGGTTCTACGCTTCCATGCAGTCCAGTTCCAGTTGGTTTATGAGGTACTTTTCCCAATTCCTTTGTAGGCTCTCCGCGCACTTTCCTGCGAGGTCGACTACAAATCTAGTCACTTGGGTGGGTCAGTTTTTGTGAACTAAATTTCTTGCGATCAATTGATAGGCTAGGTGCACTGTGCCACTCTAGATAGAGGCTATCTTGTAGCCTCACGTTCCTTTCTCGACATCTCTGTAGGTGCCTTTAATATTCTGTGCAATAGCGCGATCCATGGTTTTCCCAGGATAGAAATCCTGTGGGTCAGGGCCTTGCATGCTTAGCCTTGTGATCCGATTGATCAACATCGGATCCACTGTGATACGACAATTCAACCATAAATATCTGCCATGGTAGCAGGACAACAAAAACTTGACGCATGCGTTCACTTCTTGGTGCCTACCGAAGTGAGGAATCTTCATGACATTGAGTAGTGTGGACTGCGCGAGGTTCATGGTCCATGACTGGGGGACAATCTTCGAGTTCTTTCCCTTGGTTATGGTCAGATACTTGTGTGGGGTGAGCACGTTGTACACCTTCTTGTCGCGAAGGTTGAAGTCGCTAAACTTCAACGCTGTGATCTTATCTTGGTCTGTGCGTATCCCTTTCGAGAGGTACGCAGTGATCAAAGCGTATTCAAATTCTCTGGGCACATTCTCTCGACTGATTGCACCGCTCAGGGGTGGTAGATAGGCAGGTAAAATACTCGAAATTGGCTTGGCATTCGCGAGATCAGCTCTGTGCTTAGTTCACTTTTCATCTACTGGCCGAGATGGACCAGCTCGAGCAGTGGACAGAGAGGCCAGCAGTCCTCTTGTCAAAGATGCTTATACACCTGTAGACACTCCTCTCTCCGACATGACTCTTTTAGTCATTAAGTTGAGAAGAACTTTTTTTACTGATTCTTTAACTACGGTGAGCTCGTTAGACATATGCACTCGGGATTAAAATTATTGGGGTCACAATGATCTTAGATACAACACTAGAACAAACAACAATAGCGCAATGATCATTGTATACAATTCACTTAGTTTGCAGGCTTCAAATTATTAGTTAGCAAAAGTGTTCTCCGTGCATGGTGCAACGGGATAAATAGGCAACTCGACAATGGTTCATTTGCAATGGTTATGAGCCTCCATTAACTCTTGTTCGATCCTTTATGGCGCGGTCCAACGGTCTGATGACAGACCTTTATTTCCTTTATGCCCGTTCGGAGCGTCGATCGAATGATTATAATATCCCCAACAACTATATTGCTTCGCCATGGTGAAGTGCCATGTGTCGTTGTTTTGATATCCCGACAAAGCTCCAATTCTACAAATTTTATGTCTGCGAAGTTCCTTCTAGAACCTTCTACAACTTAGCTCCCTTCTTACTTTTATTTCTAGCCTTCTTTCCAGTGAGCTTCGTCTTAGTAGTTCATTTTCCACTCTAATTCTTATCTTCTGTGGTCTTAGTTACTTTGCGCTGTTGATATTCTCTCCTAGGACTCAGGGGTAACACCTCTTCTTTATCTGAGATAGGTGCTTCAATCTCCTGTGATTCTTCTAATGTTCTTGTAGCTTCGACATCTGGGTTTCTAGTGTTAAATAGCTTCGATCTGTTCTCTTGTTCTTCGATCAAGTGTGTGATCCTCCTGTTCATGAAATATTTTAACTCCTATTTCTTATGCTTCGAGGCTTCTTCTTCTTTCTTTTGTCTGGTTTGATATTTGTCAATCCAAGGTTTTCCTATTAACATTGTAAACGGGATGTGGTCTTCAACAAATTTAATAATCTCAACATCTTCCTCTGTCAAAGTTTCATTGACGGTCATAGGTATCTGAGCGAGCCTTCCACACAAGTTTACTAGTTTTACTCTGAATAACCCTAGTTCTCCTAATGAAGGAATCATAGCAGGCCTCCCTATAGCTTCCCAAGTTCTCTCTGCCATGATATTCACCCATGTTTCTTCATCTAGAACACAGTCAATGTCAAAGTCTCCTATTCTTTCTTCGATGCATTCTTTTCCTTTGAGGATCTCTGATAATCTGACATGTTGGTGGTCATTCAAGGTTTCTCTCATCTATAGCAATATTTTCTTTGATTCTTCCTGGGGTTCTGTTATAGCCTCTGGAGCTTCCTTAGGGTTTTCTTGATTCAGACTCATTCCTTCAAGCTTAGCAATCATTCTGGGGAAATCCAACACTTCATGGTCTAGAGATTTGCAACAAAGACAACTAGGTCTTCTCCAAGGGCATTCTTTAGCCAGATGTCCTGGTCTTCTGCAACTGTAACAGAGGGTTAATCCTGTTTTTCTTTTAAATGATCCCCAACCTCTTCTGCACTGTGCACTAGGATCATAGGAGCTAACCTTCAATAAATTCTTTCTTGGATCCTGCATCCATTCGTTAGTCCAAACATTCTTTCTATGCATAGGTATAATATATCTTTCACTATTCTTGTTAGATCTATCAAATCTTCTTTCATCTATCAATACCCTAGTTTTCAAACTGGGACACATTTTATTAAACATACCTAGATCCATACTCTAGAAACAAAAATTTCCACTTATCTTACTTCTACAAAGCACAGAGCATTCAGATCTAAATTTTTTTACTATCTTTACCGTTATTAGAGCACAAAGCTTGTAGATCTTACCTCTTTTAATAAAAAATTCTCACTTTTACCTTTCTTAGAGCACCAAGCTTTCAGATCTTGCTTCTTTCCTTTAGATCCGACCTATTTTCTTAAGATTAGGCTTCTTTATTTTAGCACAGAGCTTTATAAGTCAAGTAGAATACTGCGCACTAGGGCACAGATCTACGCACAGAGCTTTCACAATCCTAGGTCGAATCTTTGCACAGAGCTTCTTCTTCCTCAGTTTTCAGCAATCATAGTTTCAAGTCCCGGCAATAAAACCATTTTTTGGCACAGGGGCAGACCCAGGTTTCAACGCTACAACATCGCACCGACAAAGACCTAACTACCGACCCTTTTGGCAACACCTACAAAGCAGATGAAGTCTCACCCGAGGTAGAGGCAGGGGTGGTTGCAAGACTCAGGTGTCTGCAAGCTTAGCTGGGACATAGATCTATGATTATAACACTTAATACAACTCTTAGCACCGTCAGTCCATCGATATACAATCACTATTCACTTCATTGATAAAACAGAGCTTTGCAACATTCACACTAATCTACAGTATTTAAGCACTTAGCATATAAATGGATCAGAATGAGCATATCAAGCACTAAGCATGACTATCTTGATCAGATATAATAGTCTCACATATCATAAGAAAAAATCAAAAGTAGATCTATCTTAACATATCAAATCACTTAGAAAATAACATGTGAACACATCAAGACAAAGCACAAAACACATAACATAGTGTTTATGTGGTTCAGCCCCACCCTGGGGCTACGTCCACCAACTCTTCTTCTTTCTTGCCTTCAGTCAATCAGTTACAAACACAGAGAATTCAAAACCCTTACTCCACACAGGAAATAAGATCTGTGTAGCTCGCTAGATCCTTCTTCCTTTCGTTACATCACAAAGCCTTCTACAGTCTCACATAGGGACTTGCACTCAGCTCAGCAAGTCTTACACAGAATGCACAAAGCCCTGATCACACAGATCCAACTCTTGGCACTTAAACTACGTCACATAGATATACTATTCGACTACTTCTTACATTTCCTATCCTTCTATTTATACATACAAATAGGCCTAAACATGGGTAAACCCATGGGCCAACATCCCATTCCCGTTACATATTCCCAAAAACCCAAAAAGGGGCCCAAAAGGGGGTCGAGATCCCTTGATCTTCACTTCATCTTGCGCTCCTCCTTCGACAGGCTGTCGAAGTCCCAAAATAGGTCAACATGACCAAGAAACTCCCAAAACTTGGTCAAGGGACAACAACCACCCACCTTTTCGAATTGGCTCAAAACAATTTTCTGGCAATTTTGGCAATTTACTATTTTTAGCAGGTTTAACTTCCGGGGGCATTTTGACGGCCTAAATGAAGGTTTTTCATGGTCAATCTTCTCAATGATAGACGAAGGCATGATTGATCCCCCAAAATTAATCTCCTCAATGATACCTTTTGAACAGGCTATCATACGCCTAAAACGAAGATCGTATGCAAAAGTTACGACCCCAGGAAGTTGATGTACTAACTTACCCAAACAGGGCCCACATGACTTTTGGCGCTTCATCTCCTAGGGTTAGGTTTTTGGATGTCTAGGGTTTTTGGCATTTCTGTTTATTGTAAAAAGGCCTTCTGAGCCTCATTGTAATCATCTTCTTGTGAATGCGAGTAGCCATCACATCTCTTCTCAGAGATAAGTTGCCACCATTCTAGCGAGTCTTTCACTCTGTATTTTTGCAGTCTCTGTACATTTATTTCATTAATAGAAATCATGTATTACTTTATATATGTGTTTATGGTTGCATCTCTGATACATTTCTATTATATTATTGAATATCTGCGATATCTCTGTGCATTTCTTTATTATATCTCCACTTTCATTTCATGCCGAAAATAATCTGGATCATGTATGCAACTGCATTTGAATAATTGGTCAATTAATTTTGAAGGATCATCATTCAAAACCGAGTTCAAATGTTATGTGGTACCAAAAGGAAATATGCAAATTAGTAACTCAATTGAATCACAATAATTAGAATAAAGAAGAAAACAATGAGCTTATTGACATAATAGATCCAAAAGATGATACCTTTATTATGTTGAGAGAAACATTCACTTGCCTCTTCGAGGGGGAAACCTTTGATAGAGCAGAGATCTAGTATAAATAATTTCACAAGACAAGTTTTTTCATTCTTTCTACCCCTATATATGATAATTCTTTCAATTTTAGAACATTTAAGAGGAAGAAATTTCTATAGGGGGAAACTTCTAGTAATTCTTCTTACATTAGACGTGTTCACATTATTACATAGACCTTATTTACTAATGACAACCTTTATTACATAGAAAAAATTATTATTCTATCTACTTTAGGGGCTAGGGAGGTTAGGACCCTAACATGACCTCCCCCTTGAAGAACAACCTTTTCCTCAAGGCTTGAGATGTGGGAATTGTTACAGAATGGATGTTGACTCCCATGTGGAATTCTTAAGTTGTGTATCCTTCCACTGTATTAAAACTTCCTAAACTTTCCACTGATGGAGACGACACTTTTGTTGGGCCAAGACTACTTGTGGATGCAACCAAATGGACCCTTCTCCATCCAATTTCAAGAGATTAGCTGGAATATACAACCTGGTTCCAAAAACTTTCTTTAAGCAAGATACATGAAAAACTATATGGAGCTTAGAGTGACTAGGAAGGGATAACCTGTAATCCACGATCCCTACGCTCTTGAGGATTATATAAGGGTCACAATATTTTGGAGTAGTTTTTTGGTAGTGATTTTCTTTGTGTGAAGTTTTCTTATATTATTGTAAATGAAGAAGCACTTGATCCACTTTAGAAAAATTTCATTCAGAATGACATTGATATTCTTGTTTTTGCATCCGATTTTGAGCCATGACCAAATTATCTTTGAGGGTGCATAGAATGTCAGCTCAAACTAGAAGGTTTTTTTCCATCTCCTAGACCTTGGAGATGCCTGATAGGTAAGATAATATAGAGGGTGGTATTTGACCATAGATTGCCTCAAAGGGAGTCATTCAAGTATCACCATGGTAAAATGTATCGTACCACCATTCAACTAGTGGTAACCACTGAATCCATTGAGGTAATTGTTCAGACACAAAGAACTACAAATATACTTCCAAACACTTGTTGACAACTTCTATTTGACCATCATTTTGGAGATGACAGCTAGTGATAAGATGCAATTGGGTGCCTTAGAGCCTAAACAATTATTTCCATAAGTTTCTTGTGAAATTTGGATCACAGTTAGAGACAATCAATTGGGGAATCCCATGAATTTTCAAGCTATTATACATGAAAAATTGATCCACTATGGAGGATTTAAATGGGTGTTGGGGGGCACAGAAATGAGGATATTTAGAAAGGTGATCAACCACAATAATGATGACTGATTTATTATCGAATTTGGGTAATCTGACTATGAAGTCCATAGATATATAGGTCCATATAGTAGGTGGAATAGGGGGATTTTGTATCATGCTTGGAGTTTTGATTGTTTCTCCCTTTTTGTGTTTGAAAGTATCACATTCAACCACAAAAGTTCATATTTCCTGCTTCATTCCTTCCTCAAAAAAAGAATTTTTGATCCATCCATATGTCTTGTGAAATACAAAATGTCGTGTTGTTGGCGAAGTATGAAGTTTAGAGAGCACAATGGATTTAAGGTGGGAGTGTTTTCTCAAATACAAGTAGCCTTTGTAGCGAAGTTCTTCACTTTTCCAAGTGTATCTCATAGATGCTAATGTGTCTTGATGTAATTGTTGTATCACATGAGAAATTCTTGGATCTTGGAACCATTCACAGTGAACTACCTTTAACCAATTGGATACAATGAAGGAGCGTGAAAAGAGGGATTCTTTTTCTTCATATATCTTGGAAAGAGCATCGACAACCACATTATCTTTCCCCTTCTTGTAAATGATCTCATAATAATAGCCAAAAATTATGTTTAACCACTTTTGTTGCTCAGGGGATGAAATCCTTTGTTCCAAAAAATATTTGAGGCTATGATGATCAGTATTAATTTGGAAGTGTTGTCCCATCAAGTAAGGATGACAGAGATACACCACATGTAAAATAACCAACATTTCCTTTTCATAGGTGGATTTTCCGAAGTGTCTCTAATAAATTTGTTTACCAGTGAAGGTCAATGGTCTTCCTTCTTGCATGAGAAGTTCCCCAATTCCTTTCCTAGAGGCATCTCACTCTAAAATTAAAGTCTCTGTGAAGTCGGGCAGTGCTAGAACTGGATTTGTACACATATCTTGTTTCAAAGCTTGCAAGGAATGATCAATGGCCACATTCCAACTTAAATTATTTCTATTAAGGAGGGAAGCGAGTGGGGCTGCAATTTTTCCATAATTCTAGACAAACTTTTAATAATATCTACATAAACCTAGGAAACCTCACAAACTTTTAACAATCTCAAGGCATGGCCAATCATTCATAGCTTAGATTTTCTTAGGATACACATGAACATAATCCTTACTAACAATATGGCCTAGATATTCTACTTCAGAATCTCAAAGACACATTTAGACTATTTTAGAAAGAGTTGATGTCGGGAAAGTAAGTGTAAGACTTGATCCACATAGGCAACATGGATTTGCCACATTTTACTATAAATGTGAATATCATCAAATAATACCAATACAAAATGTTGGAGGAAGGGGTGGTGATACATATTGGATAATTATATTATTTTTCATTTATCTCCATGATTTACAGGTGAAAAATTAGAGGAATCAACTTGTAGAGCCATTTTAGCGGCTAGTCCCAATTTGTAAATTTGGGTCCAAAAAAGGTATAAAATATTCCAGAGCCATTTTGAGGCATTAAACAACACTATTTTGTGTTCCAAACTGTCAAAACATAAGATTGATCATGCCAAGGAGGATTTGTGGTTTTCAGAGGCTACAATTTAACCATTTCTCCAAGGATTATGTCATACCATCAACTAACAGCCTCCTCGAAGTGTGAAAGCTATATTTGAGTTGGTGTTGTGAACTAGTTAAGGAGGAGCATTGTAGCTTGGATAGGTTGTAGACACTCACGTTCAGACTTATCAACATCCACAAAAAACTTAGGACCATCAGGTACTCCATGATATTTCTTGTCTTGATAGGATGTTAGGAAAGGAGTATGGTTGTGTGTTTTCTCTTGGCACTACGAACTGTCACAGGCGTTGCAAACTCACTGATAGAGGCGCTGTGAACTCGTTTCCTGTAGCATATGCATCTAAATATTTGATCATAACTCCAAAACGGTGATGTGGGTTTTTCTGAAATTTTTTGTTGGGGATAATGATAATGTCATTGACTTTATGTCCAAATTTAAGCCTAACACAATTTGTAATTCGAGAGATATAATTAAAACACCAGTGCATTGCAAACTCCTTGTTTTGCACAGTTGTTGGATATTCTCCTTGTTGGAGGTTTCCACCTATAAAGGAAGGTTAGAATGGTCTCCTAGAAGTTTTTTGGACATGAGGGACATGTGTTCCATCTCCAGATCAATTAGGATGACACGTTTCAAAAGGCATTTATCATCATAGACAAAATCCCCCCAAAAATAGGATTTTGTTAGGATTTTGTTGGAATCTTTTGTAACAAGACACCTAAATGGAGGAGGATCCTATGGAACTCCTTGGTTTCGACCTCCTTAGGGTATATAGATATTATTCACTATAAATGAAATGGTTTTTTATGAGAAAAGGGTTGGATTTGTGATCCAAGATAACAGAGAGTCGGGGGAGAAGTTTTAGTTGCTCATTTGTAAGCATGAGGGCCTGTTTGTAATGACATTTTCTGCCATTAAATATTCATGAGAGTTGTTATCAGATTGTCTTCTATGTTTTTCCATTTCTTTGTTATCTTATTGTTTTAAAATATTACAAGTTTTGAAGATCATAGCTTCCATTGATGGATGGATTCATGAACACAAGAGGATCTGTTGTAGCTTGCCCATTTAATCATTGATTATTGTCGAAGGAATCTCTATCTGTTTGTAGAAGGGATATCTCTACAATGGATTCTCTTCCTTTTTCATATTCATCATGATTCTACTCATCATTATATAGCCATTTGTTTTGATATACAATTTGATTTCCTTTGATCTGTAGGATGTTGTGACTCCTTTCCCAATGGAATGCCTCTACAAACAATTTGTTTCCCTCCCCCTTTTTTCCCAGTCTTGATGATCCACCTACTCAACCAATTTAATCCATTTATATTCTCATGGGTACTGGGATTGCACTTACAACAACCTAAGTGTGACTCTCAGTGCTAACATTTTTGGCGTCGTTGTCAGGAACGACAATGAAGACACCTTCCCTTTGTGAACTATGATGATTATATCTAGCTTTGGATGGTGAACTGAAGCTAGACACTTTTAGACTGCTTATCTTTCACCATGGTGACTCCACTGTTCAGATATCTATTGGAAAATCCACTGTTCAGATATATATTGGCAAATCCATTTTTTTGAAATGGACAAGATCCTAGCTCAGAGGTATGCTTTCTTTAATTTTTCAAAGATAGTCGGTTTTCCAAATCCATTTCCTAGTAGAGATGAATGGGAAGGTTTCCTTCCCATATTTAGAGGAGAAGATTGAGAAATACAAGGTAAGCACTTTCTAGATTTCCATGATTTTATTCATCGATTTTAGATCGTGCATGAGGATGTTCAGATCAAGATTTTCAGGTACTCATTAGAGGGAATAGCTCGTGACTGGTGTTGATCTCTTCCAGTTGCCAATACCAACTCTTTGACATGTTTTCATGCTGCTTTTAATTTTTTTTGTAGGGAGTATTTTTCTGCTGAACATCTTTATGAAAAATGTTGTGATGAGTTTTCTTTACTTTGTAAAGACTTTTCTTGTCACGGAAGGCATACTTGTGATGAAGAATTTTCCATAGAAGAAAGTACTTTTCATGATGATCAATAGGTTTTGAATGATCTTTATTATGATATGCCTTCACAAGAAAATGGACTAGAAGCAGATAGACATGTCTCTGATACACTACTTGTTGACAACTCTCATTTTTAGCTTGATTATTACAAATGTAAAAAAGACCTAGTCCCAACCATATATCTTGAGATCCCATTTCATATTCACCCATATTCACTGGAAATTGGTAAAAGAGTGGAAATATATGGCAACATTTTTCAGGCCAGCCCATGCTTGAATCAGCCAAGGAGGAATTCATTGATGAGCCACAACAGGTTTTGTACGAATTTCAAGATCATGTTGCTATCTATATGGAGATGTTTTGAAACAATAGATTTTTAGTTGTTGTCATCATAAGAACAAAGTTCCTAGATTGTAAGTATGATTTTTCAAGGAAGTATGTGTGGTTGTCATTATGTCTCTATTGTTACTTAGTGCTCATTTGTCAAGATGAGGATGGATATTATTCAATCACAAAGTTATTTGTATGGTTACTGAGGAAATTTGTATATATTTGAAAGTTTAGTTTTTCAGCAGTTAGGAGTAGGAATGTATATAAATAAGTTTTCCATGCAAGCATTTGGTTTTTAGTTTGAATGCAACCTTCAATTTGCATTTGGTTTGAAGTGGTTTCTATTTTTAGTGTGTGAATTTTCTCATTTTTCAAAAAGGAGCGGAGGTGTTCTCAGGCATACATGTTTTGTGGGCAGAGATGGAATGGATAAGGCACTGGAACTCCATGTTCTTGGCAGCTCACATGGAGCATGCCATCCCCTGTGGAGTCAGATGTTAACACATAAGATTGATCATGTCAAGGATGATTTATGGAGCCTACAATTTAACCATTTCTCTAGGGATTATGTCATACCATCAACTAACATCCTCCTTGAAGTGTGCAAGCTATATTTGAGTTGGCGCTGCAAACTAGTTAAGGAGGAGCACTGTAGCTTGGATAGGTTGTAGGCACTCATGTTCAGACTTATCAACATCCACAGTAGCCTTAGGACCATAAAGTAATCCATGATATTTTTTCTCTTGTTTAGAGGTCAGGAAAGGAGTATGGCCTCTTGTTTTCTCTTGGGGCTGCGAACTTTCAAAGGCATTGCGAACTCGCTGACAAAGGCACTACAAACTCATTTCCTATAAAAGATGTGTCTAAATATTTGATCATAACTCCAAAACGACGATGTGGGTCTTTTCGAAATGTTTTGTGGAGGTTAATGATAATGTCATTGACTTTCTATCCAAATTCCAGCCTGACCCAGTTTGTAATTCGAGGGATATAATTAAAACACCAATGCACTACCAACTAGTGCTGCAAACTCTTTGTTTTTCATAGTTGTTGGATATTCGCCTTGTTTTGAGGTTGCCACCTCTCAAGGAAGGTTCGAATCGTCTCCTAGAATTTTTTTGGACATGAGGGAAATGTGTTCCATTTCCATATCAATCAGGATGACCCGTTGCAAAAAGAATTTATCATCATAAACAAAAAAACAAAAAAAATAGGAATTTTTTAGGCTTAATGGAGGAGGATCCTATGTAACTCCTTGGTTTCGACCTCCTTAGGGTAAATAAAGATTATTCACTATAAATGAAAGTTTTTTTGATGAGAAAAGGGTTGGATTCATTAGCAAAGAGAGGAGAGAGATGGAGGAGCAGTTTTAGTTGCTCATTTGTAAGCCCGAGGGCCTGTTTGTAATGCCATTTTCCGCCACTAAAGATTCATGAGAGTTGTTATCAGATTGTCTTCTATGTTTTTCCATTTCTTTGTTATCTTCTTGTTTGAAAATATTGCAATTTTTGAGGATCATAGTTTCCATTGATGGATGGATTCATGAACAACAAAGGATCTTTTGTAGCTTTCCCACTTAATCATTGTTTATTGTCAAAGAAATCTCTATCTGTTTGCAAAAAGGATCTCTATACAGTGGATGTTATTCCTTTTTTCATATTCACCATGCTTATACTCATCATCATATATCCATTTTTTCTGATATACAATTTGATTTCCTTTGATCTATAGGATGTTGTGACTCATTGACCAATGGAATGCCTCTACAGACAATTTGTTGCGCTCCCCCTTTTCCCCAGTCTTGTTGATTCACCTACTCAACCAATTTAATCCATTTATATTCTGATGGGTACTGGGATTTCACTTACAACAGTCTAATTGTGATTCTCGGTGCTATTACAAACCTTACTATATATCAAATTTCTATATTCTACACATCAATACCTTTCCAATGGTACAAGATTTGTCTCAATCGGAGTTTGTATGTGAAAGTTATACCTCCTACAAGTTGACCTACCGTATTGATCACTATGGTGCAAGTGAATGCCACATAAACCCCCATTACTTAAATGTGTGGGGATATCCATGTAGTGTATTTTCTAGAACATTCTAGAAGGTACAAACGTGATCAGTAATTCAGGGTTGAGGAAGTCAATACCCTAACCCTAGATGGCTATCGAGCTATATTGAATATTGGGCTGCTAGGAGGAGAAGAGGTTTCATTCTTTTGAAATATATCTTGTTCCATAGCTGAGAAAAACATATTAGAGTGGTGTTCTTTGAGAATAATAGAGGAACATATATTCTATAGCACCCATACAAGCCACAATGTCAAAGGTAACTCCACAAAGAGTTCATCTTGCTTTGTACTTTAATTTGAAGAAAAGAGAGCATAGAGGCCTCACCTTCTAGTTGGATTTTATTTTGTATTAGGTTTCCCAAGTCATATATTTTGTCTTTTTGTGGATGGTGTGTGAGTATTTATTTATTTCATAAATTTTAAGAAGAAAACCAATAATTAAAGAATATAATATCTAAAATAAATTAACTTTCAAGGTAAATATTTCAATATTTTATTAGATCTATTGTGAAGAAATATTCAGTGGAATGTCCATGGAAATTTACATATCATATTAGTATCAGAGCAAGGTTTATTTTGTGTATTTGTGGGAAGTTGTAGGATCTTAGAATCTTCTTAAAGAGAATTCACAGAAACCCTAGCCATGGAAGATGAGTTTGTTCATAACAACCCTCAAGATCCAACATGAGAGACATTTATGAGGTTTGAAACATAGGTCACCAATCTAAACCACAATATGAACCTCTTCACAATGGCTCTAGAAAACACGCTTGGATCATTCAGGGAGGTTGGGGGATCTAATTTAGATATTGGATCAGAGGGTAGATTGGGAGATAATGAAGACCCAAAAAATTAGTTGTGGAGAGAACCAAAGAAAGAGCATCTAAGTTCCAGTGCCATAAACCCTCAAAAATATTTATTCAGGATGGAAGTGGAATTCAAAAAAAAGCCATACCAAGGTGATATTGATGCATTAAAACTAATTTTTTGGTTGTATCAACTATAATTTTATTTCATCATTCACCAAACACCAATCAGTGCATAAGGAGGTGAATTTGAGCATCCTTCAACACTAGGAAGAGAAGGAGATGAACAAACCATTCCACAACAAGATCTAGGTCAAGAATAACAAGACATATTCTTTTTTCTACTCGAGTTCATGGGCTAATCTCATAGAAACAGATTTGTTCAGAAAGATTTGATTGGAGGTTCACAATCATCCTATCCCATATCCATTAGGATGGGTAAACAAGGATGCAATGCTCAAGGAAACAAAATACTGTAAGATTAAATTTGTGGTAAGTGTTGATTTTATTGATTAAGTGGGATTGGATTTAATACTCATTGACATATGTGGAGTAGTGTTTGGAATCCCCTCCATGTATATGAGGGATGCAATCTTCATGTAGAGATCCAACCAGTACCAACTGATCAAGGATTGGAAGTCCTACATAATCATCGCACATAAACGAAAGCCAAGGATCTCATTGGTAAGTGCCAACCAAGCCAAGAAGTTGATTAGTTCCAATAAGAAATATGTTTTACTTTTTTTAAGAGAAAATCAGTCAGAGGGTGATTTGATAGCATAAAAGGCATCCATATAGGGGTTTACTAAAGAGAAGAAACATTAATTGGAGGAGTTGGTACATGAATACATAGGATTTTTCCAGGAGCCTAAAGGGATACTACCTAAGAGGGATGTGAAACATGAAATATAGTTATTTCTAGACTCCCCATTACCGAATATTGGGTTGTATAGATAGTCTCTTCTAGAAGAAAATGAAGTGAAGAATCAGTTGTAGTTATTGTTGGATTCAAGTGTGATTCGACCAAGCACCTCACCTTGTGGGTTACCTATCATAGTTATACCAAAGAAAGATGGGACTAGGAAAATGTGTCTCGACTATAGATAATTGAACAAGATTAAACTAAAAATATGGTACCCTCTACCTAGAATTGATGATATGTTAGATCATTTGTAGCATGCAAAATGTTTCACCAATATGGATCTCAAATATACATACCACAAGGTATGCATCAAAGAATTATAAGACGCCTGGAATACTTCCTTCAAAACAAGGCAAGATTTGTATGAATTGTTTGTCATGCCATTTGGTTTATGTAATGCACCATCTACATTTATGATAATGATGAATAATGTATTACGCCCATATTTAGATTCATTTGTTATAGTCTATTTGGATTATATACTAGTTTATAATGCTACTTGGGAGGATCGCATATCACATCTTGTGTAGGTATTAGAGACTCTAAAGAAACACTAGTTTTTTAATAACCTAAAGAAATGTGAGTTTTCACATTAGTCTTTGGTGTATTTGTGATATGTGATTGATGGAGGGGAGCTCAAGATATATCTCATAAATATCAAGGCCATCACGAAATGGTTAGCTCTTATAATTGTCATTGAAGTTAGCATCTTTGTTGGGGTAGAAAAGTACTTGTGGAAGTTCATAGCTTCATTTCCAGCAGTAGCTACACAACTCCACATCATAACATCAAGTGGTAATAATTTCCAATGGGGGAAGAATTATCCAAGTGCTTTAGAAGATTTAAAAATAAATATCAACCAAGCACCATTTCTCGCATTACCAAACTTGAAAAATAATTTTGAAGTGGAGATAGATGAAAGTGTGTATGTCATGGGAGCAATTTTGATGCAAGGAGGAAGGCCTTTATGCTATCATTATGAAATATTTCATGGAGAAGTTATCAACTACCCTACCTATGAAAATGAACTCTATTCCCTATTTAAAGATTTAAAGAAGTTGAAGCATTATTTGATGGGAAGGGATAACATAATCCACATAGATCACCAACCATTACAGTATTTGTAGGCCAAAAAAAGATACAACAAACTAGACAGTGCAAGTGGATGGGGTTTGTTACGTAAATTTCATCCATTCATCAAGTATAAGAAGGGAAACACAAACAAGTTGGGAGAAGATATTTCAACAGCACCCACATCCAAGATTATATATTTGGGGACTATGATGCACTGATGACCTCCCAACCTTAAAACCACAGTTGCATAATTTTAAAACTAAATTCTATTGCACCTCTATAATCGTCTTCTCTAAAACTTTCAGTCACGAGACCAAATTTCCTTCTTCAATGGAGCTCTCCTATAGCTCCCAAATTCGACAAATAGTCTCATCCCTTTTGAGAAGTTCATAGGAAATTCTCCCTCATCTCGCACAATGCTCTCAAGTTGTACATGCATTCTCTAATCTCTGTTCTAGCTACAATCGTAGCCCCTTCCTTCATAAAACCTTGGTGTTGTGACCAAGAATTCATACAGTGGCGTGGATCTCATTTTCCTTGACTCTATAGCCCCCTTCCTCTAATACAACCTAGAGCTATAACCACAGGCTCAGATCAATGTGCAAGGCTTGGAACTGGTATAGACCAAAGTTGTTTCACAATCACCCATGTGACTTGCAACCATGACCAAGCGTTAACTAATTGGAGCTTAATTCGTCATATATATCAACCCTTTTCTATTGGATTTTCTCTTTCCCATGATAATTGTTTTCTTTGAACATTCAACTCCGATCAGACTCTCTTATCTCAAAATTTATTTCAATGAAATTCTGCCATGTACCTTCTTTCTGAATCGACGATCTCTCACTATCAATGTCGATGATTGTTGGTCTTCCTTCCACTCTTATTTTAATATCGATGGTTTAAGTGACATGTTTCTCCTTCATTCTCATTGATATAATGCAATCTGAATTGACCGATGTTGTCAATTAGAGTATATGTATCCACCGTCGATTTGTTCC
>JASDQU010105259.1:36652-71554 GCA_032191745.1 Picea mariana
TGTTCAGAAAGATTTGATTGGAGGTTCACAATCATCCTATCCCATATCCATTAGGATGGGTAAACAAGGATGCAATGCTCAAGGAAACAAAATACTGTAAGATTAAATTTGTGGTAAGTGTTGATTTTATTGATTAAGTGGGATTGGATTTAATACTCATTGACATATGTGGAGTAGTGTTTGGAATCCCCTCCATGTATATGAGGGATGCAATCTTCATGTAGAGATCCAACCAGTACCAACTGATCAAGGATTGGAAGTCCTACATAATCATCGCACATAAACGAAAGCCAAGGATCTCATTGGTAAGTGCCAACCAAGCCAAGAAGTTGATTAGTTCCAATAAGAAATATGTTTTACTTTTTTTAAGAGAAAATCAGTCAGAGGGTGATTTGATAGCATAAAAGGCATCCATATAGGGGTTTACTAAAGAGAAGAAACATTAATTGGAGGAGTTGGTACATGAATACATAGGATTTTTCCAGGAGCCTAAAGGGATACTACCTAAGAGGGATGTGAAACATGAAATATAGTTATTTCTAGACTCCCCATTACCGAATATTGGGTTGTATAGATAGTCTCTTCTAGAAGAAAATGAAGTGAAGAATCAGTTGTAGTTATTGTTGGATTCAAGTGTGATTCGACCAAGCACCTCACCTTGTGGGTTACCTATCATAGTTATACCAAAGAAAGATGGGACTAGGAAAATGTGTCTCGACTATAGATAATTGAACAAGATTAAACTAAAAATATGGTACCCTCTACCTAGAATTGATGATATGTTAGATCATTTGTAGCATGCAAAATGTTTCACCAATATGGATCTCAAATATACATACCACAAGGTATGCATCAAAGAATTATAAGACGCCTGGAATACTTCCTTCAAAACAAGGCAAGATTTGTATGAATTGTTTGTCATGCCATTTGGTTTATGTAATGCACCATCTACATTTATGATAATGATGAATAATGTATTACGCCCATATTTAGATTCATTTGTTATAGTCTATTTGGATTATATACTAGTTTATAATGCTACTTGGGAGGATCGCATATCACATCTTGTGTAGGTATTAGAGACTCTAAAGAAACACTAGTTTTTTAATAACCTAAAGAAATGTGAGTTTTCACATTAGTCTTTGGTGTATTTGTGATATGTGATTGATGGAGGGGAGCTCAAGATATATCTCATAAATATCAAGGCCATCACGAAATGGTTAGCTCTTATAATTGTCATTGAAGTTAGCATCTTTGTTGGGGTAGAAAAGTACTTGTGGAAGTTCATAGCTTCATTTCCAGCAGTAGCTACACAACTCCACATCATAACATCAAGTGGTAATAATTTCCAATGGGGGAAGAATTATCCAAGTGCTTTAGAAGATTTAAAAATAAATATCAACCAAGCACCATTTCTCGCATTACCAAACTTGAAAAATAATTTTGAAGTGGAGATAGATGAAAGTGTGTATGTCATGGGAGCAATTTTGATGCAAGGAGGAAGGCCTTTATGCTATCATTATGAAATATTTCATGGAGAAGTTATCAACTACCCTACCTATGAAAATGAACTCTATTCCCTATTTAAAGATTTAAAGAAGTTGAAGCATTATTTGATGGGAAGGGATAACATAATCCACATAGATCACCAACCATTACAGTATTTGTAGGCCAAAAAAAGATACAACAAACTAGACAGTGCAAGTGGATGGGGTTTGTTACGTAAATTTCATCCATTCATCAAGTATAAGAAGGGAAACACAAACAAGTTGGGAGAAGATATTTCAACAGCACCCACATCCAAGATTATATATTTGGGGACTATGATGCACTGATGACCTCCCAACCTTAAAACCACAGTTGCATAATTTTAAAACTAAATTCTATTGCACCTCTATAATCGTCTTCTCTAAAACTTTCAGTCACGAGACCAAATTTCCTTCTTCAATGGAGCTCTCCTATAGCTCCCAAATTCGACAAATAGTCTCATCCCTTTTGAGAAGTTCATAGGAAATTCTCCCTCATCTCGCACAATGCTCTCAAGTTGTACATGCATTCTCTAATCTCTGTTCTAGCTACAATCGTAGCCCCTTCCTTCATAAAACCTTGGTGTTGTGACCAAGAATTCATACAGTGGCGTGGATCTCATTTTCCTTGACTCTATAGCCCCCTTCCTCTAATACAACCTAGAGCTATAACCACAGGCTCAGATCAATGTGCAAGGCTTGGAACTGGTATAGACCAAAGTTGTTTCACAATCACCCATGTGACTTGCAACCATGACCAAGCGTTAACTAATTGGAGCTTAATTCGTCATATATATCAACCCTTTTCTATTGGATTTTCTCTTTCCCATGATAATTGTTTTCTTTGAACATTCAACTCCGATCAGACTCTCTTATCTCAAAATTTATTTCAATGAAATTCTGCCATGTACCTTCTTTCTGAATCGACGATCTCTCACTATCAATGTCGATGATTGTTGGTCTTCCTTCCACTCTTATTTTAATATCGATGGTTTAAGTGACATGTTTCTCCTTCATTCTCATTGATATAATGCAATCTGAATTGACCGATGTTGTCAATTAGAGTATATGTATCCACCGTCGATTTGTTCCTCTGATTGACCTTCACCATTGATCGGTCTGGAGTCTATCATAGTGCTCCTTCATACTGTATGTTTTAGACTCCGAAATCTATGACCATTAAAAAAAAAATCAATCTAACATCGCCAAACATCTGTCTTGCGATTGTTGATCTCAGTTACTCTGAATTGATCCTGGTCGTCGGTCGGTGTTATACTTCTTTTCTTTCAAATTTCTGGATGCGCGCTCTAATGTTTCCATGTGGAATCCTTGATGAACATTGATATTCTCACTCTGAGATATGTTTATAGCCATTGATTTCTTACTCCGAGATGTAATAAGGACCTTTGATCTCTTCTTTCTTTGATCAATCTAATCCGTTGATCAAAACTTCTCATCGTAGTTTCTTTCAGTCAAGCACTCTGAATACAGTAACTCTGAAAGACTTGCACCCTCGCGTCAGACTCCAAATGAAGAACACGCATTAGCCGTCAATCTAGATAGATATTTCTCATCCATTCATAAAACACCATATATTTTCCACAATCTTCAATCCGGCGTCTCTAATGTGATTATCCCAATTAATTGATGGTTCTTATGTATCCAATATATGAAACGATGTGGATTGTTGATCTAGATATGATCAATGATAAATATTTTTTCTTGGTACTTCTTTCTTGCAAAATATAATGGTCTATATGAATCCTGATAGGGATTTGACGACAGCTGTTTCCCAACATTTCAAAGAAAGTTAATATCTGATCTTCAAAGGGTTTAATCTTGTTCTAACCTGTACACAGAGTCGGATCTAAATATTTTCATCTGTAAGTCAATCGATTTGAGTCATGGGATGAGATCAATATTCTATAGAGATTTCTCTCAAATGAGACTCTTCTGTAGTATTCCAGATACAAAATAGTATGCAAAACATAAATATTTTATCTAGAAATGGAAGAGAAACAATGATATAATCAAAACAATACCAGAATAATAACATAATAATACCAGAAAGAGCATTTTGATTACTGATAGCAATGTTCACTTGCCTCTTCGAGGGGGCAACCTCTAGCAGAGCAAATATCTATTACAATAATATCCAAGACAATATTTCTCATACTCTCTACTTCTATTTATACTCTATCTATCCAAAAGAACAATTTAGAGGAAGATCCTTCTAGAAGCGGAAGCTTCTATTAGGTCTTCTTACATTTGACTTATTCTTCCTTATTGTTAGGACTTATTAATATTGACCTTTATTACATAGAATTATATTATTCTACCTATGTGAGGGGTTAGGGAGGTTAGGTCCCTAATATGCCCTCCCCCTTGAAGAAAAACCTTGTCCTCAAGGCTTCAAATGAGGGAATTGTTGTAGAATGGTGGTCATCTCCCAGGTGGAATCTTATGGAAGTGTATTTTTCCATTGAAATAACACTTCCTGGATGGTGTGCTAACAGAGATGACACTCTCTCTGGGCTAATACTAGTTGTGGATGCAACCATATGGAACCATCTTCATCCAAATCAGGGAGACTAGTTTAAGTTTGACACTTAGTTCCAATCACCTTCTTTAAGAAGGAAACATGAAAAACGGGATTGAGCTTCGACTGGCTGGGTAGAGATAACCAACAGGGCACTGATCCCACATTCTTGAACATTGTATAAGGAACATAAAATTTGGGTACAAGTTTCTGACAGTGTTGAGCTTTGAGTGAAGTCTTCTTATAAGGATGTAGATGAAGAAATACCTAGTCCCCTTCAACAAAATGGCATTCAGAATGACCTTGTTCTGCTTGTTGCTTCATGCAATTCTAAGCCATGACCAAATTGTCTTTGAGGGAACAAAGAATATCCTCGGGGCTTGTAAGATTTTTTTCAACCTCCTAAACCTTCGAGACCCATGACATATAGGAGAGAAATGATGGAGAATTTTTTCCACAGACTGCTCCAAAGGGAGTCATGCGAGTAGTCGTATGGTGAGATGTGTTGTACCACCATTCAACTAGGGGTAACCATTGAGCCCACCAATTTTTCTGCTCATATGCAAAACACCTCAAATATGTTTCCAAACACTTGTTGACAACTTCAGTCTTGACATCCGTCTGGGGGTGATAGGTAGTGCTGAGATGTAATTGGGTTCCCTGTAGCTTGAACAATTCTTGCCAAAAATTGCTAGTGAAAGTGAGGTCTCTATCAGAGACAATAGAATTAGGCATGCCATGAATATTGAAGATATTATCCATGAAGATTTGAGCCACTGTGGTGGATATGAATGGGTGTTGAAGAGCACAAAAATGAGCATATTTGGAGAGAGGATCTACTACCACCATGATGAATGAATTATTTCTCGTTTTAGGTAAGCCCACGATGATATCCATATAAATATCTCACCAAATAGCAAGGGGAATTGGAAGCGGTTGGAGTTTTCCTAGGGATTTGACAGTTTCTCCCTTGTTGCGTTGGTAGACCTCACAAACAATGTGCAGGCATCATGTTTCATACCCTCCCAGAAAAAATAACGTTTGACTGGTTCATAGGTTTTGGTAAACCCTGAATGCCCGACTGTGGGTGAGGCATGAAGTTCATAAAGCATTGTGGATTTAAGTTGGGATTGCTTGCATAAATACAAATGGCCTTTGTAGTGAAGCTCTTCATTATGCCAAGAGTACCTTGGAGAAACTGAATAATTGTGCTGCAATTGGTGGAGTAGGCTAGAAATTTTGGGGTCTTGCAACCATTCCTAACGAACAACTTGGAGTCAATATTGTACAATGAAGGAGAGGGAGAAAAGGGACCCATCTTCTTCATATTTCCTAGAAAGAGCATCGACCACTACATGTTCCTTTCCCTTCTTGTAAACAGTATCATAATCATATCCAAATAGCTTGGTCACCCATTTTTGCTGCGTCAGGGATGAAATTCATTGTTCCAGGAAATACTTGAGACTCTGATGATCAGTTTTTATTTGGAATCGTTGACCCAATAAATAAGGATGCTAGAGATACACAACATGCAAAATAGATAACATTTCATTTTCATAAATGGATTGGCCCAAATGTCGCTCTGAAATTTGTTTTCTAGTGAAGACCAAGGGCCTGCCATCTTGCATGAGGATGTCTCAAATTCCTTTCCTGGAAGCATCACATTCCAATACAAATGTCTTTGTGAATTTTGGGAGAGATAGGATAGGGGTAGAGCACATAGCATCTTTTAAGGCTTGGAAGGCATGATCCACAACTGAAGTCCAAGTGAAATAATTATTTTTAAGCAGGGAAGTGAGAGGAGTGACAATCTTTCCATAATTCCGAACAAACTTCCTATAATAACTCGTTAAACCCAGAAAACCACACAATCTCTTAAGAGTTTTAGGGAGATGCCAATCTTGCATAGATTCAATTTTCTTAGGATCCACTCGGACACCATCCTTGACAACAATATGACCCAGGTATTCCACTTCTAAGGAACCAAAGGCACATTTAGATTGCTTGAGGAAAAGTTGATGTTTAGATAGTAGATGGAGAACTTGATTCACATGGGAGATATGGGATGGCCAAGTTTTACTATAGATGAGAATACCATCAAAGAAAAATAAAACAAAATGACGGAGAAAAGGATGGAAGACATGATTCATAAGGCATTGGAAAGTGGAAGGAGCATTGCACAATCCAAAGGGCATTAACAAGAATTCATAATGACCCTCATGAGTGTGAAATTCAGTCTCATGAATGTCTTCTTATTTCATATAGATCTAGTGGTAGTTAGAATGTAGATCCAATTTGGTGAAATACTGAGCACCACTCAATTCATCCAAGAGGTCATCAATGTTAGGAATGGGGAATTTTTCTTTGATTGTGAGTTTGTTGAGGGCACAAAAATTAGGACACATGTGCCTAGTACCTTCTTTCTTGAGTACCATGACCACAGGGGAAGAATAAGGGCTAGTACTAGGACATATACCACAAGATTCTAGTAATTTACTAATTTTTTTCTCAATTTCATTCTTCTGGGAAAAGGGATGACGATAAGGTAAAAAATTAGGAGGAATATTGACTGGGATGAGAGGGATGGAATGATCATGGACTCCACGGGAAGGGGGAAGGTATTGGGGGGTGGTAAAAACAACATGGTGGAATGAGATAATATATTGGAGGTTAAGATGCACAAAAGGTGTCTCAACAACATGAATGGAGTGGAGTTGGGATATAATTCCCAAATGACCTTTTTTGAGAAGATTTTCCATGCGATGGGAATTGTTGATCTTAGGGGAGCATGCGAAGATGCCTTGGAACATATATTTTTTTCCCTCCTATTGGAATTGCATGGTTAAGTCCTTAAAATCCATGAGAATGGGTCCTAGACTGCGTAACCATTCAGCACCAAGAACAATGTCACAACCACCCACGTCTATAGAAAACATATGGGATTTCAGGTGATCCTGATCAATTTGGAGTCACACATTTTCACATCGTCCCCCACATTTCATGGAACCACCATTGGAAATCATGATTTGAAAATTATTGGCGGCACAGATGCAACAATCGACTTCTTGGGCAATGCGATGAAGAATAAAGTTATGGGTGCTACCACTGTCCACAAGGATGATGACTTCCCTATTTTTGATGTAACCAATTAATTTGAGAGTCTGGGGAGCATAGAAGACAGTGAGGTCATTAAGTGAAATCACCGAGTCAACGTCTGGTGGGTCAGAGGGCGAGTTGAGGTCAAAAGGTGGTTGTAGTTCCTCCACAAGAAGAGCAACAACCCCTTCTTTAGAAATATCCTCAGTCACAACCATAAAAAAAAATTGTTCCTTACACTTGTGCTTGGGAAAAATTTTTCATCACAATTATAAGAAAGACCGTTGAGTTGGTGTTTAACCATTTCATCCTTGGTTAATTTTTGAATCTTGAGGGGAGTTGTAGGAGGGAAAAAATTGGTGGGTTGAGGGCGAGGAGGAAAGGACGGTTTGCGGGTCTAGGATGACACAATCTTTTGGGCTTCCTTGGTTTTTTGAGTAGCTTCCAACCAATTTTGGGGGTGTTCCATGAGAACATGGGCACAAATTTCATATTTGAGGCCACTGATAAAGCATTCCCTAAAGAAATCATCTGACATGCCCTCCATTCTGAAATCCAAGTGCTCAAATGTGGCAATAAAGTTTTCCATTGCCATAGACTACTTTAACTTGGTCAAACGACCTAAATGGTGGGTGTCAGAGTCAAAGAGGTTATAAATTCCAGCCACAAACTGTTTCCAAGCAAGATACCCTTGGTGTTCCTTTTTTGTCCATTGCCACCATTGCCATAGTTCCAGATCTAGATGCAGGACACCATAATGAAGCTTGGATAAATCATCAGTAATTCCATGCAAAGAGAAATAATGTTCCATTTGGGTGACCCAACCTATAGGATTTGATCCATCAAATTTGTTCACCTCAATTCTAGGAGGGAGTAGGTCTCAAGAAAAGTGGGTAGTATGAGGGCCTTGGTAATGGGAAGAGTCATGGTCATTCTGATAATATGGTTTTTCAGAAGAGGAAGTGTTCTAGGAATGGCCCACGAAGTGTTCTTTGAGGTATTTGATATGGGAACAATGTTCCTTGAGGATCTCAATAGTTGAATTGATTGAGATAATGTTGGTACTGATAGTCTTGGTGTTTTCCTTGTTCTGGTGGTTGTCTGCAATCAAGGCATTGAGTTCTTGGGCTCGTGTGGTAGTCATTTGGATAAATGAGCAGGAAAATGGTATAGGGGAAACACAATGGGTCTGGAGGGGTGGGTTGGACCACAAAGAAAAAGGGTTTCAAATGATAGGTACCACTACGATCAGGGCGAAAAGGAGGATACAAAGGGATAGGAGCCAAATATGGGTATCAGAGATGGGTCGGGTCCACAAAAAACAATTGTGTTAAAAATGATAGGTATTATTGGAATCGGAGAGAACAAAGGAACCCAGTGGGATAGGTCCCAAATAAGTGTGTCAACGAGACCACTATAATCCTGTGGAGTTATACACCGTCCTGAATAATATTGTAGTGAGGAAATGCCCAAATGCTTAATAGGAAGAATTGTGTAGTAATTTCGCAACGAGAATGCAGAAGGCACAATTGCGCAACAATATATATTGTCTGTTTTGTTTTTTGTTTCCATCCCCAAGGGTAGGATATTCATGGTTTCTACAGAAAAGGGTTTTCCCTGTGCTATATCTCTCTGATATACATGCAGGATCCAACAATAGTACTTGGACCAATATCTTAGGGCACCAACTAAGGATGCTAGACCATGCACTTAATCGTACTACCTGACTACCCCTGTACTAGAGAGTATCTTCGTGAGTTTTTCTCTCAGTCGCACTATAGCAGTTAGGAGGCCGATCAGTTTATGTATGGAGGGATTCACGAGATCTATGTCGATTCGTATACAGGTGTTGTCTTATGCGATATTACTAGAAGGTGTACCAACAGGGGTTACAAGGGTGGCCAACAGATGTGCGCTTAAGTACCACTTGTATTTACTATGTGTATGACTCCCTGACCACGAGTTTATGCATGTAACGATAGATATTTGTAGCTTTAATATGTCGGAATACGTCTCTACCTTGAAAAAAAAAATGAACCCACATTTTTCTACCGAGGAAGGTGCTCTGATACCACTTGTATTATTCTAGATATAAAATAGTATGCATAACAAAAGTATTTTAGCTATAAATGGAAAAGAAACAATGATATAATCATAACAATACCAAAATAACACTAGAAAGAGCACTTTGATTACTGATAGAAATGTTCACTTGCCTCTTCGAGGGGGAAACCTCTAGCAGAGCACAGATCTATTACAATAATATTCAATATAAGATTTATCATACCCTCTACTTCTATTTATACTAAATCTATCTATCCAAAAGAACAATCTAGAGGAGGATCCTTCTAGAAGCAAAAGCTTCCATTAGGTCTTATTACATTTGACTTATTCTTCCTTATTTCTAGGCCTTATTAATATTGACCTTTATTACATGGAATTATATTATTCTATCTACATGAGGGGTTAGGGAGGTTAGGTCCCTAATAGGGGATCTCCAATTTTTCCATAATTCTTAACAAAATTACAATAATATCTCATCAAACCGAGGAAGCCATGTAGACTTTTAAGATTTTTCGGGCACGACAAATCCTGCATAGATTCAATTTCTTCGAATCCACCCTGACACCATCCTTGTCGACAATATGTCCAGGGTACTCAACTTCAGAGGCTCCAAAAGCACATTTATATTTCTTAAGAAATATTTTGTGTTGAGATAGTAGCTAGAGAAATTGATCCACATGGGAAGGATGGGCTTGCCAAGTTTTGCTATAGATGAGAATATCATCAAAGAAAACCAATACAAAATGACGGAGGAAAGGATGAAAGACATGATTCATGAGACTTTGAAAAGTGGAGGGGGCATTACAAAGGCCGAATGACATAACCAAGAACTCATAGTGACCCTCATGAATTCTGAATGTTGTCTTGGAAATGTATTCTTCTTTTATACAGATCTAGAGATAACCAGAGCAGAGATCAAGTTTGGTTAAATACTGAGCACCACTTAATTCATCCAAAAGGTCATCAATGACAGGAATGAGAAATATATATTTGATGGTGAGTTTGTTGAGATCTAAAAAATCAGGACACACGTGCCAAGTACCTTCTTTCTTGAGTTCCATGACCGGAGAAGACAACCTATTAAAGAAATCTGTAGTAATTTCGCAACCAACTACAATATATCTTGTCTGTTTTGTTTTTTGTTTCTGTCCCTAGTGGTAGAATATTCATGGTTTCTACAGAAAAGGGTTTTCCCTGTGTTATATCTCTCTAATATACATGTGGGTTCCAACAATAGTACTTGACCCAATATCTCAGGGCACTAACTAAGGAGGATAGTCCGTTCCCTTAGCCGTACTACCCGACTACCCAGGTACTAGAGAGTATCTTCCCAAGTGTTGTTCTCGGTGGAAATATAACAGTCAGGTTACCGATCGATTTATCTATGGAGGGCTTCATGAGATCTAAGTCGATCCATATACATGTGTTTTCTGATGCGCTACGATTTGAAGGGGTACCAACATGGGTTACAAGGGTAGCCAACAGATGTTCGCTTAGGTACCACTTGAATTTTCTTGCATGTTTGACTCCATGACTACGAGTTTATGAACATAACATATCTCTGTATCTTTAAGATGTTGGAATACATATCTACCCTGAAATAAAAATTTAACCCACAATTTTCCACCGAGGAAGGTGCTCTGATACCACTTGTAGTATTCCAGATATAAACTAGTATGCAGAACATAAATATTTTAGCTAGAAATTGTAGAGAAGGAATGATATAATCAAAACAATACCAGAATAATACTAGAATAACACTGGAAAGATCACTTTGATTATTGATAGAAATGTTCACTTGCCTCTTCGAGGGGGCAACCTCCAACATAGTAGAGCTCTATTACAATAGTATCCAAGACAAGATTTCTCATACCCTATACTTCAATTTATAATCTATCTATCCAAAATAACAATCTAGAGGAAGATCCTTTTAGAAGCGAAAGATTTTATTAGGTCTTCTTGCATTTGACTTGTTCTTCCTTATTGTTAGGCTTTATTAATATTGGCCTTTATTACATGGAATTATATTATTCTACCTACGTGAGGGGTTAGAGAGGTTAGGTCCCTAACATCTTCCTTCGTGATTTCAACATGTGTTTAAAGAACCTGCACACACACTTTAATAAGGAATACTTCACCGCTCAACATTAATGCCTGATTCAATCTTGTAGAGATTTAAACACACACAACAATGCACAAATATATTCAAACACAAAATTCTTTGAACACTCGAAATAGAGTGATTCTATTATTCAATTGTATACACACTATACATAAGATTTACATAATTCCTCTCTCTTTTAATGGCGTTTGAAAATATCACTCTCTTTGGCATGATTTTCTTGATGGATGGCCTCTAGTACCCATGCCATTTAGTATTAGAACATTTATACAAAAATAATCTTAAACTAAAATTGGTTCAGACCCTAACAATCTTCGACAAAATCAATTCTTAAGACCTTTTAGATCCACATGATCCTCCTGAGATATCTAACTTACCCATAGGATCTCTCTAACTCTCACAACCTCTTGAGATCTGTTTTCCATATCTGATTACAATGAATTACAATCCAATAATACAATCTTTCTATAATTCCAATAAAATTAGGAATTTACAAACAATTAAATTCAATTACAAAGACCCTCTAGGCCTATTCAAATGTGCTTGATTTTGGAGGAAAAATTTCCTACATCAGACTCCCAAGGTTAAAAACTTTCATGATCTCTTGATCATGAGTTCCATTAGCTGAAGTTCTCATGGGTCCCAAATCTTATGTTGTTTCTTGATTTCCTTAATACATTTCACCATGCTGGTATCATCTTTCTCAAACAACTGCAATTTATGGTTGATTGTTTGTCTCACCCCATGGTATCCCCACCTGGCCTTCGTCATCATCAACTTCCACAATTTATGAATTTCAATGTCCAACTCTAGATTTTTTTGGTTGTCTTCTTCATATAGAATCCACCTAGCTACTGCCAACTGTTTGGTGTTGATCTCTATGATGTCCCCAGGTCCATGGAAATAATCTACAAACTATTCTTTCATATCAGGTACTCTGGAATATTCTATGTCTACAACTATTATGCAGTATTCATCAATCCTTGGATTAACCAACCACTCCTCCAACAGTCTTAATTATTCATCATAATCTATCATCATTATATTTTAACATTTATTTTCACCTCCTTCATTCTCTTTTTGGTTGTCTTCATAACCTGCATACACACACCAATAGTCAATTTTAAAACCATGAGACTGGGGAGTCTCTATTGATGCTTCTAGCATCATCTTGCACTACTCCAATGCAACATCAAGTCTCTCATTTATTCCTCCTAGGATCATCTTCTTGTACTAGTCTAAGAACCTCATCATACTTTCATCCTCAACATATGCTTATTCATTTACAAGTTGTGTATATTCTTCATCGGGACTATTTTCATGAGATGATAATAACTCATCTTCCCTCACAAAAAAATTCTTATTATGTTATGCTTACATATCTTCACCTTCATTAGTCTTTGTGACAATTCTATATGATTGTCCAACTTCATAATTTTCACAACCTATAAACACACACAATCCATTAGTTTTAAAAACATAATATCCCATGGCCCCATTTGATTCCTCTTTAAGAACATCCTCATGTTCATATGAACTTTCCAAGTAGTTCATGAGACTCTCAACAAGTCTCTCTTATTCCTCATCCTCTTCATCAAGGAATGATCCTTTCTCTGGTTCACATAAGTGAACTTCTTCTCCAGTCATTGGCCTCTTCCTGAACTCAACACATCTTATTTTCTCCTTCTTCATCCAAGCACTCAACCTATGCTTCAAGCTCTTTGGATTCTTCTTTAACTTCTTTGCAAACAATTGCATCACATGCCACTTGAATTTCTTATTTACATTCCATCCTTGTATTTGATTTTCCTCTAGTTTCTTCTTTAGCAATTGTCTTATATAATTGAGTTTTACTCTTAACTCAACCAAATCTCTATCAATTTCCTCTTGACTCATTCTTCTCCTTATTCCATTTTCTTTGGAACTTTCCTTTCCCCTATTATGGCTTCTCTTTGAACCTTTATCATGACTATTGATAGTCATATTTTCTTCCCCTTTGTGAACTTCACCTTGTTCATTGTGAGCTACATCAAGCCTCTATAGAAAATCTCCTCATATTCTACCCAATACCAACTCAAGATTATCTTATGAGCTTGACTGCTTGGTATCCATTGGTTTTGTCTCCTAGAACTTCCTGAGCTTCTCTGCTCCCCTTTGGCTTCTACACCTTTTCTCACTTTACCTTGATAAAATCCACTTGTCCTCTTCACTTAATTCCAATCTCAGCTGGAAGTGTTTACAACATACCTTGTTGCAAGTTTCTTTAGCCACAAGATTATCTTTATCCTCTAAGAGCTTCACATGCTCTCTATCACATCTCCTATGGTTGTATTGGCTACTATAAGTTCCTTTTGTTGCTACCTTCTAATCAAAACTAAAATTATTAATTAAAATCCATAGATAAAATTGTTGGTTGTGGAGCTTGATTATATTTCTAATTCATATGCAAGTCAAAGAAACTATAGGATACACAATTCATGCCCCCCCGACCATGAGGGGGGCAATTTTTCTGGTTTTTGCAATTCAAATATTGTAATTTCGTATTCAATGTGGACCATTCATTATAAAGTCACATATCTGATGGTAGAAGTTATGTTAGAGTTTTTTTCCCTAGAAGGAAACCCTCTTTCATGAGGGAATTGTATTGCGGTTGTGTGTTATGGAAAATATTGTATTCTGAGAGAGGAGATTGCGAGAGAAATAAGAGGAAGTTACATTAGGTGTGTTGTAGGTTATATCCATTCATTTTATGGATAATACTAAAGGAAGGACCTGAAAATTTCTCTGGTGGACGTATCTCACATTGGGTGAACCACGCATATCTGTGTCTCTATTGTATTGTGTATCTTTTGTGTTTTATTTCTGCATTTGTTTTATTTTATTTCTTCGTGATCCTTCTTTTATAACAAAAACATTTAACCCATACCTTCAATATCTATTCTGAGATCTTGTCTCCTCTTCTTTTGGGTTGGAATAACCTCGATCTATAGAAATCCACTAAGGAATTATATATCCAATTCCTTTTTCTACTTGTTTGCACAATCTGCTCAGTCTTCCTTCTCTTGAATTTTCTCTCTTTCTCTATATCCCTTATAAAATTCCAAAGAGTATTTAACTCACTTTGATACCAAAAATGAACTCTGTTCATTTAAGGTATTCCATCTAAAATAAAATGCACAGGAAAATTAAATTTCCTTCTCTGATACAAAAAATGATGACCTCTCGGCCTTAAACCCATAGTTGCATAATTTTAAAACTAAAATGTGTTGCAACTCTACAATCAACTTCTCTAAAAAAAAATTTCATGGGCCCAAATTTCCTACTTCAATAGAGCTCTCCTATGGCTCCCAAATTCAACAAATAATATCATCCATTTTGAGAAATTCATAGGAACTTCTCCCTTATCTCGTGCAACACTGTGTTCTTTGATCTCCATTCTAGCTATAGTTGTAGCCCCTTCCTTCATAAAACCCTGGTGTTGTGACCAAGAGTTCATACAGTGGCGCATATCTATTTTTCCTTGACTCTCAAGCCCCCTTCCTCTAATAGAACCTTGAGTTATAACCTCGGGCTCTAATCAACATGAAAGGCTTGGAACTAGTCTAGCCCGAAGGTGTTTCACAATCACCTGTGTGACATGCAGCCATGACCAAGCTCTAACCAATTGGAACTTAATTCACGGTCGCTATAGGACCTTTTCTATTGTAGTTTCTCTTTCCCAGGCTAAAATTTGCTCCAAATATTCAACTCCGATTAGACTCTCTTGTCTCTGAAACTTTCTTCCAATGAAATTATGCCACATACCTTATTTCTAAATCGTTGATCTCCTGCTATCGATGACCACAATTGTTGGTCTTCCTTTCACTCTTATTATGATCTTGATGGTTCAAATAACATGTTTCTCCTTCATGCTCATTGATCTAATTCACTCTAAATTGACCGTTTCCATCGATAAGAATATATGTATCCACCGTCGATCTTCTCCCTAGATCGATATTCATTGTTGATCTGTCTGGAGTCTATCAGAGTAATCCTTCATGCTATATGTTTCAGACTCTGAAATATATGACCATCCAAACAACTAATCAATTGAACACTTCCACACGTCCGTCTTGCAATTGTTGATCGTAGCTACTTCGAATTAATCTTGTTCGTCGATCGGAGTTACACTTCATTCATTTTGAAATTCTAGATTCCTACACTAATGTTACCACATGGACTCCTTGATGAACATTGATCTCCTCACTCTAAGATACAATTATAGTTGTTTATTTCTTACTCTGAGATGTAATAAGGACCATTGATCTCTTTTTTCTTTCAATCAATCTAATCTATTGATCAGAACTTTTTGTCATAGTTTCTTTTAGTCAAGCACTTGAATACACTAAATCTGAAATAATTATTCCCTCACATCAGAATCTGAATGAAGAACATGTCTTAGCCATTGATCTGGATAGATCTTTACTTGAGATCTAATCTCAACCATTCATAAAACACCATAGATTCTCCACAGTCTTCTATCTGATGGCTCTAATGTAATTATCCCAATTAATCAATGGTTCATGTGTATCCATGATATGAAACGATGTGGATCGTTGATCCATATATGATCAACGATCAATATTGTTTATTGGTCCTACTCTCTTACACAATCTAATGGTCGATATGAACCCTGGTATGGATCCGACGACTCCTATTTCTCGACATTTAAAATCATATTAATCTCTTATATTCAAAGGGTTTAACCATGTTCTAACCCATACACAGAGTCATATCTAACTCTATTAAGTTGTAACTCTATAAATTTGAGACATGGGATGAGACAAATATTCTATATAGAGTTCTCCCAATTGAGACTCTTCCTTCACAATTTCAACATGTGTTTAAGGAACCTGCACATAGACTTTAAGAAGGAATTATTCGCTACTCAACATTAACTCCTGATTAAATCTTGTAGAGATTTAAACTCACACAACAATGCACAAAGATATTCTAACAAACAATTCCATGAACACTTGAAATAGAGGGAATCTACTATTCAGTTGTACACACAATGTACGTAAGGTTTATATAATGCCTCTCTCTTTTAATTTCCTTTCAAAATATCACTCTCTCTAGCCTAATTTACTCACTGGATGGCCTCTACCCATGGCCTTTAGGCTCACAAAATTTATACAAAAAGACTCTAAAACTAAAATTGGTTAAGACCCTAACAATCTTCCATTAAATCAATCATTAGGATCTTTTAGATCCACAAGATCCTCCTGATATCTTTAAATTACTGTTAGGATCTCTCTAACTCTCACAACCTCTCGAGATATGTTTGATAGATCTGATTACAATGCATTAAAATCCAATAATACAATCTTTCTATAATTCCATTAAATTAGGAATTTACAAAAAAATAAATTCAATTACAAAGACCCTCCTAGGCCTATTGAAATGTTCTTAATTTTGGAGGCAAATGCTCTTGCATCATGCACATGGAGCCTTTTACCCATGATGCATACAAAGAGGCATACAGAGACAATGAGGATTTCAAGGAGGTGTTTTAGTAGCTATAGGGCCAAACTCATATAGAAGAAGGTGATGACATGGCTAGGTATCATGTCCAGAATGGGTTACTCTACAAGTTCAACAAGTTTTGTGTCCTTAAAAATGAATAATTGTATCTTATAAGAGAGGTTCAGACCTCCAATATTATAGGACATTTTGGTGTTGGGAATATATTTTCCAAGTTACAGAGGTACGTGTACTAGACCATAATGAAGGAAGATGTACCAAAGTATATTAGAGGATGTATAATTTTTTGTGCTAAAAAGAATAGTAATATGATGCAATATCTATACCATCCCTTACTTGTACCCACTCGACATTGGGAAACAATTTCCATGGATTTTGTGGGAGGTTTTCCAACAACTAGGAAGGGACGTGAATATCTATTTGTGGTAGTTGACAGGTTTAGAAAGATGTGAATTCTTATGGCTTGTAAAAAGACCATCAAAGGACAAGAAATAGAAAACATGTTCTTTGAACATGTCTGGGTGAACTTTGGGATACCAAGGAGAACCGTCTCAAATAGGGATKCCAAATTTMTCATTACAATTTGGACTATATTGTGGGAGAATATGGACACTAAGTTGAAGAGATCTACATCATTCCATCCACAAAAATATGGGTAGACATAATTAGTCAATAGGAATTTGGTGTATCTTCTTAAGAGTTACATTTAGAGGCATCCAAAGACCTAGGATGAAAATATGACCTACATACAACACTCTTATAACAAATTTGTCCACACTTCTATTGGTAAGTTCCCTTTTGAAACTTTTTATGGGTATTTGTCACCTTTTCCCTCATATGTTGTTAATGGAAAGCAAGGTGTTAGGGAAGACACCATGGGAGAAGTATTAAAAATAGAGAAATGTGTAGAAAAAATTAGGAATATCCATTTTAAAGTTTAGGAGACAATGAAGAGGTCATAGGAAAGGTACAAGTTATGACATGATTAACACAGAACACAAAAATCATTCAAAGTGGGAGGAAAAGTTTGGTTATAGATGAAAAGGGAAAGACTATAGGGTCCTTGTAAGAAGATCAAGGATCTATGGTATTTCCCTTTCGAGATATTGGAGAAGTGTGGTATAACTCAATATATCCCCATACATGCACATTTACTCATTAGTGAATGTGGTGAAACTCAAACTCTATGCGCCTTCCATGTTAGATTATAAGGAGGATAAGGTAATATCTTCCATAAAGGACTTATAACCAGATTATCATGCATATTTTTCAGAGGAAATAGTTTTCCAAAAGTGGTCCAAAAGTACAAGACATGGGAAACATGAACTTTGGCAAATTTTGTTGAAATCACAACTTCTAGGAAAAGAAAAGTGGTACTCCAAGGAGAAGGTAGAGGAAACATTTCCTCTCTGCATTCAATAAATATTTTGGCAACCCAAATACTCCCTAGATGGGGGGTATGATCTATATTGGATAATTGTATTATTTTTCATCTATCTCCATGCTTTATGGGTGAAAAAAAAGGAGGAATCAACTTGCAGAGCCATTTTTAGCGTCTGGTCCCAATTTGGAAATTTGGGTCCAAAAAAACATTTGAAATCTTTCAAAGTCATTTTGAGGTATAAAATGACACTTTTTTATGGAACAAATTGTTAGCATCGAGAGTCAACCTTAGACTGGTGTAAGTGTAATCCAATTACCCATTAGAATGGTTAGATTTGGATGAGTGATTATATTAAAAAAAAATGGATCAAACTGATAAGGTTCAAAGCTTGATTTAATGCACAAAATTCCAAAGACTATATTCCAGCAAAAAAGGCTATCATACTCTCCAACCAACACATATTGGAAATATGAATAGAATAAAATGAAAAAAAACATCAAGGTGAACAATCAATTTCACATCAGGCTTGATTGACACATTCATATGGCTGAAATTTCATTAATTAGGATCCTTATAATCAAGAAATAAAGATTTGCTCCAAGAAGATATGCTTCACAAAATACACAGTAAATCATCCACTGCATAAACCTACTAACAAAGTTGTTGATAAATCCTTTATCAATCAGTATTCCATTAAAGAAAGAAGACAAAGAAAATGAACAAAGAAAAGAGGACAAGTTGATATTTGAATACACAAGAATCCTCCATCCAAATATATAGAGTATGAGAGTTTACAAAATAGTAATATCCTTTTTCCTATCAATCCAACCCTTTCCTTATCAAAATAAACTTCATATATAGTGAATGATCTCTATCTACCATAAGGAGGTCAAAACCAAGGAGCTACATAGGATCCTCCTCCATTTAGGAGTCTTGTTACAAAATATTCCAACAATGGATCTTGTCTATTGAGATAAATATATTTTGAAATAGGTCATGTTGCTTGATCTGGAGTTGGAACACATGTAAATCATGTCCAAATAATGCCTAGGATATCATTCAAACCTTCCCTGACAGTTGGAAACCTCCAAACAAGGCAAATATCCAACAACTATGAAAAACAAAGAGTTTGCAGCGCCAGTTTGTAGCACACTAGAGTTTTAATTTTATCTTTCAAATGCCAAACTAGGTTAGGAAGAATTTTGTTCATCCGATCAATGCCATTATAATTCTCCTCCACAAAACCTTTCAGAAAAACCCACATCACTGTTTGAGATTTATGATCAAATCTTTAGAAGAAACCACTACAGGAAATGATTTTGCAGCACCAGTTTGCCAGTTCGCAGCGCCAGTTTTCCAAACATATCTTGCACACTTCGAGGAGGATTTTAGTTTATGGTATGACACAATCCATGGAAAAGTGGTTAAATTGTAGGCTCTGAAAACCACAAATCCTCCTTGACATGATCCTATAATTGCAATTATGACAAAATTCAAATCATGAAGTACTTAGAGTATGCTGTGAACTCTCCTAGTGAGTTGGCAACACATCAAACCATTTTGACTAGACACTTGAATGGATTGATAGTGATAAAGGGTAGAATTTGAGTACAACCTGGATGTATGACATGTCAAGGAAATGATGTAAAAAAAACCAAAGGTATGACTCATTGGGGTTCTTACCTTGTCATGACAACAATCATATAGCTCAAACTTTAGACTAAGGCTAGACACAACCTTATTCATTTTGAAACCAAATCTAACTTTACTACAACTTAAAGACTCAAAACCTATGTCCTATAAACCTTATGACTCAAAAACAAAAACAAGGTGAATTTTTTGACCCATATAATCTTATGTGTTAACACAAACCTTACTATACAAAAATCAACTATATTCTACACACTGAGACCTTTCCAAAAGTGCACAAATTGCCTCAATTGGAATTCATGTGTGAAAGTTATGCCTCCCACAAGTTGATCTATTGTATTGATCACCATGGTGCAATTGAATTCCACATCATCGCCCATTGCTTAAATTTTTGGGGCTAGCCACGTAGTTAATTTTCTAGAACATACCATAAGGTCCAAATTGGATCACTAATTAAGGGTTGAGGAAGTCAATACCCTAACCCTAGACGATTATCACGCGATGATAAATACCAGACCACTAGCAGGAAAAGGGGTTCCATTCTTTTGCATTATATATTGTTCCATATCTAAGAAAAACATATAAGAGTGGTATTCTCTAATCATAATAAAGGAGGAGAGATTTTGTATCACCCATACAATATACAATGTCAAATGCAACTCAACAAAGAGTGCCTCTATCTTTGTAATTGCAATTGAAGAAAAGAGAGAAAAATAACCTCACCTTCTAGCTAGGTTTTATCCCACATTAGATTTCCCAGATCATATCCTGTGTTTATTTGTGGATGGTGTGTGAGTATTTATTATATTCTCTATTTTTCTCATTTTATCTATTTCGTAAATTTTAAGAAGAAAATTGATAATTAAAGAATCTAAGATCTAAAGGAAATTAACCCTCATAGTAAATATTTCAATATTTTATTAGATTTGTTTTGATGAAATTTACAGTGGAATATCCAAATTTTTTTACAAAATCAGGCATAGGACATTATTCATGAAGTTTGGAAAGTGGATGGTGTGTTACACAAGCCGAAGGACATGACCAGGAACTAATAATGGCCTTCATGAGTATGAAAGGAAATCTTGGGAATAGAATCCTCCTTCATACGTATTTGTTTTTATCCAGAATTTAAATCAAGTTTGGTAAATAATTGAGCACCACTCGGTTCATGTAAAAGGTCATCAATGACAAGAATGAGAAAATTTGTATTGATAGTAATTTTATTAAGAGCTCAAAAATCACGACACATGTTCCAAGTACCTTCTTTATTCAGGACCATGACCATGAGAAAGGAATAAGGGCTTGTACTAAGGCGGATGACACCCACAACTAAAAATTCTTGAATATTTTTCTCAACTTCATTTTTACAAGAAAAGGGGTAATGATAAGGGTGAACATTAGGAGGAAGACTACCAGAGACTAGTTGAATGGAATGATTATGGGGACTATGGGAGGGTGGGAGTCCTTGGGGGTTTTCAAAAATGGATTGGTGTTTAGAGAGAACAAAATTCATTTCAATATGAACAATGGGGGAGGGAGTGTAAACTAATTGAATGGCATGGAACTGGGAAATAATTCTATAATTACCCCCTTTTAGGAGTTTTTCCATTTGGTGTGAACTGATAATATCGGGGGAACCTATTGTGATTCCTTAGAAATTGTACTAATGTCCATCCTGGTGGAAGCTCATGTATAATTCCTTTAATTTCATGGTGATGGGGTCTAGCATGTGTAACCATTCAACATCAAGAACAATGTCACAAACTCCCCTTTTAATCGAAAACATTTGGGATTTTAAATTATAATCATCAACTTGCATACACACATTTTCAAAACGACCCCCACATTTCATGGAACCAGGATTAACAATCATGATTTGAGAGTTATTTACTACATGGATATAGAAAATGGTATCTTGGGAAATTTGGTGATAAATGAAATTATGGGTGTTTCCACTATCGATGAGGATAATTTGAAGTTTGGTTGAAAACCCTAAAACCATTCATAGGGAACCTAGCTAGATAAAATCACATAAAACTTGCAAGAGAATTGAGAGAGAGAGAGAGAGACAATAATGAGAGAAAGATTGAGAAAATCTATTAACATAACATAATGAATGAGTAACACACATGCTAATATATAATACAAGAGTATAAATGCACCAATCTCATGGAGTACATGTGCTATAGGAGTGATATAAAGGATATTTTGACACTAACTCATTGTAATGGGAGTCAACTACTAGCCAGTCTCAATTAATTGTTTAAGTGGAACCAATTTAATTGAGTGACAAGTATGGGGACCAAAAATAGGATATTCATACAAAGTGTTCCCTCATTCTCTAAAACCTAAGGAATATATGCATGGGTGGTCTTCCACTAGTCGATTAAGTCTGAACTGAAGTCCTAACTGAAGTGATAATGCACCCTATTTTATCAGAAGCGCTCTAATTTTTAGGAAGCACCCTTTTTGTAGGGGAATATTCTCAGGAGAATATTCTTAGCTAAAACTTAGGAAAAAGGTGAGTAAGTGTGTAATATCTCCAACACCCCCCCTGAACACTACTAGGGTGTAATGAAGAATGGGTCCTAGCTACAAGGCCATGTTAGGTAACCATATTACAATGCATCTAAATGAATGAACAATGAAAAAGGGAGGAAAGAGGGAAAACCTCATGGTAGACCATGTAGATTTTAACCTTGTACAATATTTACTGCAAACTAATTTTCAGTAAAAGAACAAAAAAGATACAATGGAAAATACAAACATTACAAAAATATTTTTCCCCTGGAAACCCAAACCAGGAAAACAAACATATTCTATATTCATTCCTAGTAATACATTGTTTACAATAAAATATAAATATAGGAGCCAACGACATCCAAAACCCCAACCCAATGACCTGGATTAGTCAACAACCCTAATTCCTTAACCAAAAATAAAAAACCATCAACAAAAAACCATGTGCCAAAAAAYTGCCCAACAATGGACATGGAAATCGAGGCAACACGAAAAACGAGGCAAAATGCGACACATTTCCCAAGGCAAAAAAACAATATTAGGGGTGTTGTCCATGCACCCCCCCTCAAAACCCCCTGTGCACCCGGTGCAACACARACACTAATACTCATGCAAAGAATATAAAACATACCCAACATTCTCCCACTTCTTGTTTTCTTTACATACAGAGGGTTACAAGGTTACATAGTCAACAATCCATGGCAACAATGCCCATGGATCCTCTACACAAAGAGAACTTCTTAGTGCTCACATATTTTGTTAATGAATCTGCAACATTCTTCAAAGTGTCCACCTTCATCAACAACACTTTATTTTCTTCAACCATGTCTCTCACAAAGTGATATTGAGTATCAATATGCTTTGTTTTTGAATGATAAGCTAGGTTCTTCACCAGAAAAATTGCACTCTAATTGTCACAATCTATCCTTATAGCTTGTTGTACCAACCCAATACCTGAACACAATCTTTGTAACCATGTTGCTTCCTTACTTTCATGAGTGGCTGCCATGTATTCAACTTTTGTAGTTGAAAGTGCCACTACAACCTATATTTTGCTCATCAAACTTATTTCTCGTCCAAACAGGTTAAACACATACCCACTTGTATATCTCCTACGATCCATATCTCTAGCCCAGTCTACATCCACAAAGCCATGTATATCCAACAATCTGTCCAATCCTGATCTTCCTTGGTAGCACAATCCATAGCTAGCAGTGCCATGCAAATACCTGAAAACCCTTTTTACTGATGTCCAATGCTCCTTCCCTGGTTTTGACATATACCTACTAAAAACTCCCACTACATGTGCAATGTCTAGTCTAGTGAAGACCATTGCATACATCAAAATGAAAACTGCACTCACATATGGAACATGAGACATGTCCTCCTCCTCTTCATGTGTCTTGGGACACTGATCCGCAGATAACTTTACACCAATATGAATAGGAACCTTGACCAGTTTACATTCCTTCATATTAAACCTCTGCAATATTGTCTCGACATATTTTCTTTGATTTAATCGTAGTTTCCTCTTTTTCTGATCTCTTTTAATTTCCATGCCCAAAATGAAATTTGAAGCATCGATATCCTTCATGTCAAATTTAGAGGACAACTAAGTTTTCACATCCTGGATAATCTCCTTGTTGTTTCCTATCAGCAACATGTCATCCACATACAAGAACAAATAAATCAAATGATCACCAATTAATTTAAAATACACACAGTAATCCTATTTTCTTCTTGTGAAGCAAAGTCCCAGCACATAAGTATCAAATTTTTTGTACCACATCCTTGGTGATTTTTTTAAACCATACAAGGACTTTTTCATCTTGCATACTAGCTCCTTCTTTCCCTTCACAACATAACCTTTTGGTTGCTTCATATAGATTTCTTCTTCTAGATCCCCATGTAGGAATGTTGTCTTCACATCCATCTATTCTACTTCAAAATCAAATGCAACAACAACATATAACATAAATCTTATAGAGGTTAACTTGGCAATAAGAGAAAAAATCTCACCAAAATCAATTCCCTCAACCTGGGAATAACCCTTTGCTACTAACCGAGCTTTGTATTTCTCCACTCTTCATTCTGCATTCAACTTCTTTTTAAATACCCATTTCTGCCAATGGGATTTCTTCCAGTCAGAAACTCCACTAGATCCCAAGCCTCATTCTTATCCAAGGCTGCCATTTCTTCGTACATGGCCTTTTTCTAGAGATTTCCATCCAAAGAATTCACCGCCTCTCTGACAGTTCTAGGATCATCATTAATAATAGACAAAGAAAAAATGAATGGAAATAAGATGGATTATACCTTTCTGGTAGCCTTCTTTCTCGAACCGATCTCCTCAATACTGGAGATGAGGATATTCTTCTTCTTATTCTTATTCTTTTGTAAAGTGTGATTCATCATCCTTTAAATCAAACTCTATTTTCTTTGGTTCGTCCTTACTTGGTAGGACTTCCTGTTTAACAATATCATTCATTTCTCTAAATACTACATCTCGGCTATAAACTACCTTCTTAGTTTCTTGGTTCCAAATATTATAACCTTTGAGACCATCTTTATATCCAATAAATATACACTTTTCAACCTTCTTATCTAGATTACTCATGTTTCCCTTTGGAACATGAACATATGCATCACAACCAATACCCACTACCTTTGCCCATAATTCTTTCCCTAACCCGACACCACTAAGCATGCACCTTGATTTTTCCACCAACGTCCTGTTCATCCTTTCTGCAACTTCATTCTGCTAAGGTGTATATGGAGTAGTATTTTATCTTTCTATACCGCACTTCTTACATAATTCTTCAAATTCATTCCCGTATAACTCTCCACCATTAATTTTCCTCAACACCTTAATTCTTTTCTTTGTTTTATTCTCAACAAGAGCCTTAAACTCTTTAAACCTGTCAAAGACTTCATATTTCTTCTTGATAAAATATATCCAAGTATTCCTTGAGAAGTCATCTATAAATGAGACATAGTACACATATTTTCCCAATGATGGGACCAATACAGGTCCAAAAACATCACCGTGAACTAGCTGTAAAATTCCTTATGCCCTCGATGCACCAGAGGGGAATCTTACCCGATTCCGCTTCCCACATACACATTTCTCACATAAATCAAAATCCAGAGAGAATTTAGACATACCTTCCACTATACCTTTACCGTGAAGTAGTCGAATACCCTTCTCTCCGATATGCCCCAGTCTTTGATGCCAAAACATAACCTTTTCTCCAGAGACTGTAGGAGTTCTTTCTTCTTCAACTCCAATATCATGATCAATGGAACTATTACACCCATCACTAATAGTGCTTCCTTGCAACTTATATAGAGTTCCAAACTGAACTCCCTTCAACAACACCATTGCTCCTCGAACCATTGTGTAGGTTTCCTTTTCAAATATTGTTTTTACCCATGCATCGTCCATTTTGATTACATAAATCAAATTTCTGGCCAAACCTGGGATGTAAAGAACACCAAGTAGTGTTCTGATCCTTCCATATATGAGCCTTAACTTGAATTTTCCTCTTCCTATGATTCTGGTTGTTGAATCATCACCTAGGAAAACATTACCTCCATCATACCTTTCATATTCACAGAACCACTCCCTGTGGGGAGTCATATGAAAGGATGCACTTGAGTCAACCAACCATGCCTCATGATATGCATGTGTGCTTGAAGAATCCAAGTACACATCCCCTCCTTCTTCCTTGGATGTCTTTTCTTCTGTAGAAGGAGATTCTTCAGATCCCTTCTTTTTTCTCAACATTGGATCTACACTGCTTCTTGTAGTGCCCTTCTTTTGCACATCTCCAACATACCTTTATAAACTTTCCAGGATATTTAGATCTACCCTTAGACTTAGATATCCCACTTGAGAACTTAGATCTATTTATTTCCTAGGACTGTCCTCTTGCAAGTAATGCGTCTGTGCTTTGTCCATCCATGTTCCTCTGTCTCATCTCCTCTGACAACAGGGATGATACCACTTCATCAAACTTCAAGGCAATTGTATTACTACCTATGGCCACAACTAGACTATCCCACGAGTCTGGTAAAGAACACAGTAAATTGATACACTTATCTTCATCTGAAATTTTAATCTCAACAGATACTAACTGACTTACCACAGTATTGAAGTTGTTCAAATGATTTTCCACTGAGTTTCCATCTCTCATCCTCAGGTTATACAACTTCTTTCTCAGAAATAGTTTATTTACTAGGGACTTAGACTAGTACAACTTCCCCAACTTATCCCATAAATCCTTGGTTGTATCTTCCTTTGACACATTCAGTAATACTAAATCTAAGAGACACAGTCGAATTTTTCTCTTCACCTTCCGATCCAACTTTTTCCAGTCATTTTTTGAAGTTCCTGTAGGTGTAGTACTTGGATCTACCGTGATCCACTGATCTCTCTCCACCAACATATCTTCCATCTTGAGATTCCAAAGCTCAAAAAAATTCCCATTAAACTTCTTGATCTCCATTTTCGAATTGCTCGCCATTTATTTTCACCTGAAAAATAAATACCACAGATCTCCCACTGTAAAAAGGATTATCACAATCCTGAGCCAAACCCTTGACCACAAAGGCGTCCCACTGAAGCCAACAAAGCTATGATACCAAATGTATATTTTAATCTTGTACAATATTTAATGCAAATAGATTTTCAGTAAAAGAACAGAAAATATACAATGGAAAATACAAACATTACATAGAGAGTTTTCCCCTGGACACCCAACTGGGAAAACCAACATATTCTATATTCATTAACAGTAATACATTATTTACAATAAAATATACATATAGGAGAAAGAAACATCCAAAACCGTAACCCAATGACCTGGATTAGTCAACAACCCTAATTCCTTAACCAGAAATAGAAAACCATCGACAAAAAACCATGTGTAGAAAAATTGCCCAACAATGGACACAAAAATCAAGGCAACATGAAAAATAGGCAAAAATGTGACACATTTCTCGAGGCATTTTTTTTTTCTCAGGGGCGCTACCCTCAAACCTTCTCGCAGGGGGATTTTTCCCCCTTGCACCCCCTCTGTGCACCCGTCACAACACAAACACTACTACTTGTGAAAAGAATATAACACATACCCAAGAACCCCCCCCCCTCAAAGTACAATGCATCAAAAATGAAGAAGGAAAGAAAGATAGTTTCTAAGAAGTTGTGTCTTTCATTCCAAAGAGACCTCACAAATGTGAAAGGTTATGCTCAGTAAATATTTTGTTGAATATGTGGAAATATATATGGATTTGTTGAAGTCCTTTGGCAACTTGTATTTCCTTGTACCTTCTCACCTATCGATATACTTCCCTCTTGGTCCTATGGACCCAGCTGTACCTGATAAGCTTCCTAGCTTAAGGAAGTGAAACCAAATATTGATTATGGTTCTCAAGTAGATTCCTTGAAGCCTCTGCACAGGGATGAGGGTTTGAAGCTTGAACCATGCATCAATGGATGTGCATCATTGGTTCAATAGTTGCAAGTGAATGAGGAGGCATCTCAAACCAGACTCTTGTCCTCCTTTAATCTAGCGGATCTCCAACAAGGTCACCTACTCCATGTAGGGTGGATTGTGCCCACTTGGGCATCTATTGTGGATCATCATATGTATGTATAGATTATGCATATGTATGATCTAGCTCCCCCAAATCTATATCAAAACTCAGATATATGGTCGAATTTGGATATGTGGACTCATCATCTTGGATTTATGGTGTAAGAGGATGTGCATGTAGCTCCTGATATGCATGCCTTTCAACAATCCCTAAGAATACAAGTTGTTGCATGTACCTGAAATTTAGATTATCAAATCTCTTATGCCCAAATATACTATCATCATTAAAATGAGTCAATAGAAATGAGGAATCATATTTAGCAATAAAATTTGATAACGTATACAATTGATACTAGTGATTGACCTCACCAACAAAAATCTTGGAGTTAAAGATAAAATACATATTTTGTGGCTTCTATGTGATGGGATGCGCTTGAATCCAAAATTCCTGCAATGGGAGAAAAATGAATAGTAATCAAAGAATGATAATTAACTCTTTTTGTTGGTTCTTTATCTTTTGGCTTCTTCTTGGTGACCCGAGGAATGTGTTCCCAAAGATTGTTCTTCTAAAGTACCTATTCCATGAGATCAATTTGTTTATTCTTGCATGTTGATTCAGAATGAGAGTTGAAATTGTAGTAACACTCATTTTGTCTTCCATTTCTTTCCCTTTCCACCTTTGAACCTAAGGATCCATCAAAGGAATCTCCTTCCTCCTCCTGCTCAGAATTCGCCTTTCCCTTTCCTTTCTTCTTGACCTTTGGATAATATTTGTTTCTTCTCTCATGTAAAACAAGTGCATGTGCCTTGGAATCATTGAGTATACCCATTTGGATGAGATTAGCTTGCTCATGTGTTATGGACTCAATGAAATCTTCCAATGTAGGCATAGTCCATGTTGATCCTTAAGTGTACCTTCCTAAATGGAAGGTAGGGACAAACACAAGATATTTGGACCAAGTTTTTCCAAAATAGAAAGAACAAGCTTCTTTTCTTGTGTAGATTTGTCAACACCACATCCCTTTAAATTAAGAAGAAGGCATTTTAACTTGATAAAGAAGTCCTCAATATTATCAAATATTTTTGGATCCAAAGAATTCAACTCTATATAGAGCATATGATCTCTCATGACGTCCTTCTTTCCAAAGAGACCAACCACTATGGTCCAAATCCCATTCAGAGTAATACAAGCATTTATATGAAACCATAAATTGAGAGATACTGACATGCAAAGAATACTATGGGCTTCATCCATGTAGTTGAAATACTTTTATTTCTCTATTGCTAATGTTGGTTCATCCTTTGTATCCATTCTTAATCAGAATAATCATGGATTCTTGATTTGATGCATAATACTTGGCTTGCAATCAAAATAATTATATGGAATGAGAATAATAATGTGTGTTGATTCCATCCTTCCTGACTAAATATCCTTCTGAACGTACAAAAAAAATTCATATGTTCCTTTCTTCTAGCAACCTATGGGCTTTGATACTATGGGAATTTTGGATGAAAACCCTAAAACCATTCACAAAGAACCTAGATAGAGAGAATCACACAAAAATTTCAAGATAATTGAGAGAGAGAGAGAGAGAATTTATTAACATAATATAATGAATGAGTAATATACACAATAATATATAATCCAAGAGAATAATTGCACCAATATCATGGAGTACATTCTCCATAAGAGTGATATAAAGGAGATATGGACACTAACTCACTTTAACAGGAGTCAACTACTAGCTATTATCGGTTAATTATTTAAGAGGAAACAATTTAACTAAATGACAAGTATGGAGACCGAAAATAACACATTCATGCAAAGGAAATGCACCATCATGCCCTAAAAGGTAGGTAAAATAAGCATCAATGGTCTTCCTCTAGTCAACTAAGGTCAAATGAGTCTAAATTGAAGTCCCAACTGAAGTGATAATGCATCCTATTTTATATGAAGCACCCTAATTTATAGGAAGCACCTTATTTTGTAGGGGAATATTATAAGGAGAATATTCTTAGCTAAAACATAGGAAAAAGCTCAGTGAGTGAGTGTGTAATATCTCTAATATATAATGGCTTTACCATGTTTGATATAGCCAATTAACTATTTTTGGTGTTGATATACCAGTGAGAGCATGCAGAGAGATGAGAGGTTCAATCTTAGGTGGATCATATGGCGGGTTGCAATCATCATCCTAGGGAAGTACTTTGGGAGGGGAAACATCATCATCATATTCAAAAATTTCCTTATAAATGGCCATAAAAATATTATTTTCCTTACATTTTCACCCTATAAATTATTTTTCACTAGAGTTGTAGCAAAGACCCTAAGTTGGCATTCAACCATTTCCTCCCTGGTTAATTTATGGACCTTAAGAGGAGGGGAAGGAGGAGATGAATTAGTGGGGCAAGAATGTGGAATAAAGGATGGGATTTTGATTTGAGAAGAGAATACCTATCGGGCTTCCTTGGCTTAGTGAGTGGCTTCTATCCAATTCTGGGGGTGAGCCATTAGGACATGAGCTCGGATGTCATCCTTGAAGCCACTAATGAAGCATTCATGAAAGAAGGTTTCTGACATGCCTTCAATTTAGAAATCCGATTTCTCAAAATTAGTGATGTACTCTTCCACTATATCAAATTGTTTAATATTGGTCAAACGAACCAAATGATGAGTGTCTATGTCAAAGAATTAATAAAGGTTGGAAACAAATTGGGTCCAAATAATATAATCTCGGTCTGGATTTTTACATGATGCTAGTATTGCTAATATTATAGGTCCAAATAGAGGAAATCAACATGAATTTTGATTAAGTCATAAGTGATTCCATGCAATGATAAATAATTTTGGATCAAATCATCAATGATTCAATGCAATGAGAAATACAGGGAAGTAAATGTACATGTCTTTGTCAACACCGATTGGGCAAGAGATTTATTTTTATGAAGGTCAAACGGTGGATATGAGTTCAATATTTTTAGTGGAGAAATTAGTTGGATGAGTAAGATACATGTGGTTGTATCCTTGTTGAAATTATAAGTTGAATACATGGAAGCCACTCATGCAAGCAAATAAGTTGTATGGTTGCATAGATTGTCTTCAAGGATTGTGTTTTAGAAGAAAGCAATGAAGATAATTTGTGATAGTAAAAGTGCAATATTTATGGAAAGGAAACCATATTACCCTTCCAAGACAAAGCATATTAATGTACAAATACCATTTCATGAGAGATATGGTGGAAATAAAGAAGGTGTTGTTGGATAAAGTAGACACTTTGGAAAATATAGTAGACTCTTTGACTAAGTCTGCGAGTGTTGTGAAGTTATCTTGGTGTAGAGAGGCAATGGGAATTGTTTCCCTAGGTCAATGAATATAAGTTCAATTTATCTTGTATCAACAAAGAAGAAAACAAGTGGCAGAATGTTGGGTTTTTATATTTTTGAAGTGGAAAAGAGTCTAATCGACTAGCTAGTCGAGGTGGATCAACTGGAGTAAAGACAGATTGATAGTTAGGTTGATGGTCAACTAACTGGAGGTTTATTGGTTTGTATCCAACTAGTGGTCAACTAGGCAGTTGATTGTAACCGAATTCCAATATTCATGGTATTGCATCCAATCATCTGCATGGATCTGTAACCATTTTTTGACAGCACGATTTTGTCTATAAATATGTCATGTTGTAATTTTAATAAGTTGATGTTCATGTTGATGTTGCTATTAGTAGCTGTAATTTGAGTTGGCTATAGGGTTGTTCTTGTGTGAAGCAAGAGAGTAGGATGATGATTGTGTCTTAGGTTTAGAACAAGGTTAGTCATGTAACTCTTTATTCTATTAATAAATAAGAAAAAAGGAGAGAAATATATGGTCAAGAAACATTGTTTTTCCTAGTTAAGGGTTTCCAGGGAAAAATATTTGTGTATTGTGTGATTGTCAATTTTTATTTTTGTTTAATTATGTCTTCTCTTTCCTAGTTGGTTTAGAGTGAATGTTATTTCTGTATAATTGGTATCATAGCTTCTTTGATACAATTCATATCAAAGCGAGAAAAGTTAACAAGATATTGGATTTGAGATAAACCTAGGTCCAATGTGAGTTAAAAGTGAATAATATTTAATTTGTGCTTGAAAGAATGACAACTAGTTTGAGGGTAGAGATAAAAAAATTTAACGGACAAAATTTTGATGTTTGGAAGCTTAATATGGAAAGTCTCCTTATATATCAAGAACAATGGGTAGTTCTGAATCCTGAAACAATTTCTATGGGTATGTGAAAGGAAGAATGGGAGAAACTTGAGAGGAGGGTGAGGAGTATGATTCAAATTTGTCTTGGAGATTTTGTACTATTGAATGTATTAGGTGAATACTCTACAAAAAAACTATGGGACAAGTTGGGAAGCTTGTACCAGTAGAAATCCCTAGTAAACAAGATAATCCTTTAGAATAAATTCTATCTTTTGAGTATGAGTGATGGGATCTTAGTAATAAGGACCTGAAGACATTGAATAATTTAATAATCCATTTATTATCTATAGATACTAAAATCACCAAGGAGAATACATGTATTAGTATGTTGTGTTCTTGTTGGACAATTGTTTTGGACAGTTGGTTGTTATTGATGTCAACCCTTGGAGATTGATGTCAAACCCTGGAGAAGTCTGGAAGCCCTAGAGATGTGGCTGATATTGAAAATGAGTTAGTTTTCATTGATGTATTAGTTGATGCCAACATATTTGATGGGTGCATTTGATGAAGTCTACATGAAGCCCCAAAGGTGTGGTTATGGTACCCAAAGTTGGTTGAGGAATGTGGACATGAAGGATAGTTTAAATGCAGGTAAGAAAATCATAGATATATATCCTTGTCGTGTCGTTTCTGGTGATAGGTGGTAATCCACGTGGTTCCTTACGATTAGGGAGATATTCCCTTGTGAAAATTGAATCCTTAAATAATGGTCAAGAAGCCCCTACTTGGTTAGAAATCAATTAATGAATGGGTAAAGTGGTTGTAATAAGAAAGTCAAGAAGCCCTAAGAATAAGGAAAGAGGTTACCTAGCAAAATTATAAACACACCTCAAGGAGTCTCTCATAAGTACATACACTTACATTGAATATCTATCTTGTGATAATGTTATGGTCTAGTATTTTGTTCTATTGGTGAATTTGATGGAAATTATAAGGAAATGGAGAAAGTGCGAAAGTTTCAGAGCTACAGAGTGCTAGGGTTTTTATGTAACTCTAATTTGGCAGGCCCTTGTGGGTCAACTTGAGGATGTCACGCGAGGCACCACCACAGGTTGCCTAAGGGATGTCACACGAGGCCCTATGTGACAGGGATTCTTTGTCCCACAAGGATAAGACAAATATGGTATAGATGTTGGTACTAGGCTGATGAAGGTTGTGATAGTGTCACAGGTCAATATTATAGTACAATAGGTCAGCAACAAGTTACATGTATGCTTATGTGATTGTATATTATTATTGGTTATGGTATGGTACATGCTTGAGAGGAATGACTTGTTGATGCATGGTACATCTTGGTGATGTTGGTATGGTACATTAATTAGTAGTACATATTGGCTATATTGGTATCTTGGTATCTGCTTTGGTTACATGGTGACTTGAGGCTTATTCTTGCTATACTCTTGAAGCATTATCACACAGTGTATGGTTGCAGTCATTGATATTGATACAATGTTGAGGAATACACTTGGTATATGGAAACACATGTTTGAGATATATCTCTTGGTGAAGTTGGTACTTGATTGAGGTAAACCATTGACATTACTTTCTTGGTACATCAAATGGTATATGGTGTATGACATGATTGAGTGATATGGTATATGGTTGAGATACATTGTTGGTACATGGTATGGTATAGGTGTTGATGTACAAGGTTAAAACATGGGATAGTACATGATTGATACTTGGTATGGTGTACGTGGTTGATGGTTGAGGTACATGGTACAGGTTCGGGTGCATGGTTGATGCACTTGTTATGGTATAGGTGTTGGTGTGTTCTTGATACACTTTCTATAGTACAAGTGTTGGTGCATGGTGGATGCACTTGGTTTGGTACAGGTGTTGGTGCATGGTTGATTCACTAGTTGTGATACATGTTCTAGTACATGGTTGATGTTTGGTATGGTACAGGTTGATGGTTTGGTACATGCTTGGTAGAGGCACGTATTGGTGATGTTAGACATATAGTTGATATGTTTCCTTGGTATATGATCCATGTGAGAGGGTATGGTTGGATATAACAACAAGTTGACAGGTTATAGGTTGATGTGACATTGGTAGTGACAGTAACAGTGGCAGTGGCAGTGACCATGACTGTGACAGTGAAAATGATAGTGGTAGTGACAATGGAAATGATTGTGGTAGTGAAAGTTGGCCTACATTTATATTTCAGGGTGGTAGGACGGGGAAAGGAAAGGGGGTTGTAGCCTACTTTTGTTTGGTGTCGGAGAACACAAGGAGTTGGAGCTTCCTTCAAGTTAGAGCCTAATAATTAGGGGGTTGTAGCCTCTTTCTGGTTGGAGCACTAGAATTCAGGGAGTTGTAGCTTCCTTTAGGTTGGATCCTGTAAATAGGGAGTTGTAGCCTCCTTCAAGTTCTAGCTAGAGAATTGGGTAGTTGGTGCTTCCAATGAATGTATTCTTTGATACATAATAAAGGATTATGTGGTTTTCTTCCATTTGGGTTTCCATGTAAATTATAATGTACTCTGTATTTGATGTGATGTTGTTGAAATGATGTTCCTTATGTTTATATGCTCATCATACATAGATGATACATTGATGATATATTTTTGATAAAGTTGAGGTCTATATATTGTGGTTAAAAGTGGTAAAAATGCTCATATTGATTCAATCCCCTCC